>JABXWE010016797.1:0-45943 GCA_014611495.1 Limonius californicus | reverse complement strand
AAAACAGAATTTTGGCAGAGATCTCATTTGTCAGACAGGAAAAAACACGTGAATTTAATTTACTGTGATGGAATAGCGTGAAGAGTGTTGTAAATATTGTCGGAAAAAATAAAACTCGTTAGTTCAATTAACGGTGCAAATAAGCATTAAAGTAACATGCAAGAATGAAGTCGTGGCGAATAAGCACAAACGCCACATATACAGGGTTAACCAAAATAATGAAAAAACAAATGTAATAAATAACAATAACTTTACTAACATTTCAACAAACAAGTATGTCTACATAGCATGTACATGAAAACCTATAATTTGAATCATTATTTTTAAAATAAAAATGACTGACAGCAAATTGGTGTTTGCAGTTTTTATACACCCTGTGTTTTCGGACTTTTAGATTTACCGTTTACATAGTCTTATCCACATTTTTTTACATACACGGAATCGGAGTGTTCCATAATTTAAGTGCAAAACGGAACGAAAATGTGACAAACTGTATGTATACATTATTACATTGAATTTCTCAAAAACACCTATCCTATAAAATTTTTATTGGAAGATTAATGGCTTTCGTGTGTTATATTGAAAATGTAGATATTCACAATTTAAAAGCTCCTAGAATCACTAAACATGTGATAACAATATATTCCGTTGAGGAATTTTTATATAATTTTAGAATTTTGTTTTGAAAGTCGTCATAATTATTTAGAAAACTTAAATAAGTGGCGCAGTCGGTAGGATTTGTGACAAGGCAACCGAGAACCATCTTGTACATGTAAACATTTTCATTAACGAATTAATAAAACCATTCATGTTAACCGAAAGCATCCAAATTTGGAGCCCAAAAAACTTAGCTTCTGGGTCACAACACGATTTCAATAATGACTTTCCTGTGTTATACTGAAAATGTAGATGTTTGCAATTTAAAAACTCTTGGAATTACTACAATAATGTTATAACAATATATAAAGTGAGTATTTAAATTTAAAAATTGTGTTTATAATTATTTAGAAAACTTAAATAAGTGGCGCAGTCGGTCGGATTTGTGATAAGGCAACTGAGAATCATTTTGTACGTATAAATATTTTCATCCACGAATTAACCATTCCATATTAAACAAAAATTTACAAATTGGAGCCCAAATACTTGGCTCTTGGGTTAAAACGTGATTAGATTCTGGCTGTCCTGTGTTATACTGAAAATGTAGATATTTACAATTTTAAACCATTTGGAATAGCTGAAAAAATGTGATAGCAATATATGCTGCTGTGAAATTTTTATATAAATTGAGTACTAATTTAAAAAATAGAATTTATAATTATATAGAAAACTTAAATAAGTGGCGCAGTTGGTAGGATTTGTGATAAGGCAACTGAGAATCATTTTGTACGTATAAATATTTTCATTCACGAATTAACCATTCTATATTCATCAAAAATTTACAAATTTGCAGCCTAAATACTTGGCTCTAGGGTTAGAACTTGATTAGATTACTGGCTGCCCTGTGTTATACTGAAAATGTAGATATTTGTAATTTGAAAACTTTTGGAATCGCTGAAAAAATGTGATAGCAATATATGCTGCTGTGGAATTTTTATATAAATTGAGTACTAATTTTAATAATAGAATTTATAATTATATAGAAAACTTAAATAAGTGGTGCAGTCGGTAGGTTTTGCAATAAAGTAACTGAGAATCATCCTGTACGTTTAAACATTTTTATTTGCGTATTAACGAAACCAATCCGTGTTCAACAAAAACTGCCAAATTTGGAGCCCAACAACCTTAGCTTCTTGTTCACAACGTGAGTAGGTTACAGCCTTTCCTGTATTACACTGAAAATGTAAATATTTGCAAATCAAATTCTCATTGAATCGCTATAAAATGTGATAACAATATATTCGCTTCAGCAATTTTTATATAATTTTTTACTTAATTTTGAAAATCGATTGTTATAATTATTTAAGAACCCTAAAATAAAGTGGCGCAGTCGGAAGGATTTGTGATAAGGCAACTGAGAATCATTTTGTACGTTTAAACATTTTCATTTGCGAATTAACGAAACAATTCCATGTTAAACAAAAACTGCGAAATTTGGAGAACTAAAATCTTAACTTCTTGTTCACAACGTGAGTAGATTACTGCCTTTCCTGTAGTATTACACTGAAAATGTAAATATTTACAATTCCAAATCTCTTTGAATCACTATAAAATGCAATAACAATGTATTCGCTCGAGCAATTTTTATGTAATTTTTTATTTAATTTTGAAACCCGGTTTTTATAATTATATAAGAAGCCTAAAATAAAATGCCGCAGTCGGTAGGATTTGTGATCAGGCAACCGAGAATCATCGTGTTGGTTTAAACATTTTCATTTGCGGATTAACGAAACCATTCCATGTTAAACAGAAACTGCCAAATATAGAGCCCCAAAAACTTAACTTCTTGTTGACAGTATGAGTAGACTACTGCCTTTCCTGTATTGTCCTGCAAATGTAATTATTTATAATTTAAAATCTCTTAGAATCGCTAAAAAAATGTGATAACACTGTAAGCTGTTGAGAAATGTTTATATAAATTTATAATTTATTTTAAAACTCGTGTTCATAATTATTTAAAAAACTTAGATAAAAGTGGTGCAGTCGGTAGGATTTCTGATAAAGCAACCGAGAATAATATTGTTTATACAATTTCGTTTACGAACAACTAATTCTGCCACAAAAACTTCTAAGCTCCAGGGTGGATATTTCAATGAGAAATTCTTTTACATGTTTACCATTTTATCTGCCTGTTCCCTTACAGTATTTTAGTTTTAACAAAATTTGTTGAATTTAAAACACCATTAGCTATTCAATGATATAGAAAACATATACAGTAATTTAAAATTTTCATCCATCTATTATTTCTATCACTGAGCCTATTGCTTTTTAAAATGAGTATACAGTACATAACGCAGTAGACATAAAATACTAAAAGATTGCATACAATGTAACCAAATAAATTAGGTCAAAGGAAAATTCTTTTACTGCGCTGTAAAGGGAACAAAAGTACCTCCTGCATATAAAACAGCACTTAACTTGCACAATGCTATTTTACGACGGCAGAAAAAAAACGCATCGTTGCAGCATTGTACGTTTGAACTATTATGACACCCACGACAACACTGCTGTTTAACCTAGTAAGAGTAATGCAAAAATTGAATTGTAGGTCAGTGGGTATATGAAATATTAATGTAGCCGCTAAATCATGACGGACTTCAATAAATTACACGGTCACTAACGAACTTTACTATTGCAACACCTACAAGGTGTAAATATCTAAACTAATCAAACAAGAGAAATCCTACACGACAGACAAACATGTTTTCAGTGTTCCGTAATACAGCAAATTAACACATGCTCGCGAAACGCCTTAATGTGTTTTGTTCTTGCAAAACGACGTGATTATTGGCAAAAAGATTATTGTCTAAGTTTAGAACATAATACAGTTAATGCAAGGTTCTGCTAATTCGATTATACAATTGAACTACTGTAACCAATAAATTATTAAAGATACGGTATAGTTGTTTTCTGGTTACACAATGCATTTGGAGATATGTTGACGATATACGTTTGTTGTTTATCAGTAAAACTAGTAAGCAACTGATAATTGTGTTTATGAAGCTTCAAGTTTAATTTAAAATTTTTAATTACGCTGCTTAAACCAGGCCGATTGGAGTTAATAATAGATCATTCATTTTAAACTGATCCTTACGTTTCAGATAATTTTTTTAACCCTCCCTCTTATAAGACGCTTGTATGCAACCTGTGCCGTTTTTCGATGGAAATAAAAGAACTGGATTTACACTGTATACTGGTGGCACACAATCTTCGCCACCGAAATATTCGCCTGCAGAGCAAGTCAATCAATCTGTAGCGGTAGGTTCCAAGAATTTCACCGTGTCCATAAATTCCTCAGACCTACGGAATGCGCTATTACAGTAACCAGATTTTCCCAGCGGTAAGAACAACGGAAATAGCTTTCTCCAAGATGTCACGTCGGCTGGGAATGCAAGAGGGATTTAGAAGCGCATCCCAACAATACCAAGACCATCACTCTTACACCGGCAGTACCGTACTATGGAGAGATCGATGGGATTCAAGTTTATATTTCATTATTATTATATTCTTTTGTTATTATACCTTTTATTCCATGCACAGTGTACATATATTTAGCGCAACCAATGCTAAAGTGGTGACCCCGACGTGATCTAGTGAACGGAATAGCAATTTTTTTTCTATTGTGTTTACTTGTATATTTTTTTGGTATCATGTGGTCCAACTATCCGCCGTAACTGAGTATGTTTTACAACTTCAGAACCCGCCGTGTACTATGCTTGCTTCGCGAGTTTGTCTCGGAGACGCAGCAGTCCACTGGCCCCGCTATCCACAACGAACCTCTTAACAACCGCGGTTCATAATGAATCACGCTGCCCACGTAGAGCGCGTTGCTCCTGCAGGCCCCGCCAATGTCCCTGCCCACGCAACGCTTGCGGGCCCAGCTGATCTCGCCGCTCCTGCGGGCCCATTCCATACTACAACCAGCGGTTAGTCATCTACAAACATATTTCCGTGCTTCACTACACCGTTCGACTCCCACTACAACTTTCAATGACAAATACTCATAATGTTATCATTATCATTGGCCAGGGGGTGATGTAGCGGTAGGTTCCAAGAATTTCATCGTGTCCATAATTTCCTCGGACCTACGGAATGCGATATTATAGCAACCAGACTGCCCACGCAACGCTCACGGCTCCTGCGGGCCCCACCGATTTCCCTGCCCACGCAACGCTTGCGAGGCCAGCCAATCTCGCCGCTCCTGAGGGCCCATCTCGTACTGCAACCAGCCACTGGCCATCTACAAACATGTTTCCGTGTGTCACAACACTTAAAAAAATCTATAATTTTCCTCTGTTTGCATTTGTTCACAAGTTTTTTGCTCATGTCAGCGTCCATTATTTCTAAATGAGTCAGTGCGTCTTCATCTCCAGTAGTTTCGTAAAAGTAGGTTAGTTGCCTCAAATAGTGTCCTGCCTGGGAAAATATCGGTGGAACTGGAGGTTCGACTGACTCAGCTTCATAATCTTCCCCTTCGTCTTTCGTGCCATTCACGTCTTGTGAGGTAACCTCTACTACTATGGCTTGGTCGGTCAATTGAGCAGTCGTGAATGGCAGGTCTTCATAGTTGAGGAAGTTATTCGAGCCAGAATCGGTTGGCAGTCCATAAGAAGCCAGCCACTGTGCGATAGGCAGATTGTCCTATTCCTCCTTGGTCAAGGATGAGACCGGAATGGATAAATCTGTTCCGTATGGTTCTGACGCTGACATCCTTCCAAGCCTTCTTCGGCGTCTTGCAGGCGTCCAGGACAGAGGTTTTACGAAGATTAAAATTTCCCTCCTGCTTCTTGATGGCTTCCAGTACTAGTCGCTTCCTATAATGGCATTTGAGACTTTTGATGACGCCCTGGTCCATTGGTTGGAGAACACTAGTGGTGTTTGGGGACAGGAAGACCAATCTGATGGACCTGAAACTCTGAAGGTGTGGCTGGGCTGTGCAATTGTGCAATAGGAGAACGATTTTTCTGCCCTTTTTTGACGAGTTCCCCGTTCTAACTTCTCAACTACTTTTCAAAAATTTCAGTAACCATCCAGGACCTTCGATTCGCAGTGTGCTTCACTGGTAGCTTCTTAACGTTTTTAAAACAGCGTCTGGGATTTGCCGATGACTAAGAATTCACTTTTCTCGGTGCGAGTGGCATTTGCACAAACAAAAACTGGCAGGCGTTCTTTGAACATCTTACCGCCAACGCACTTTTCATTTTTAAATTTCAGTGTAGAATTCGGGCTCATTTTGAAAAAAAGACCAGTCTCGTCCCCGTTGAAAATGTCCACATTTTTAAACTGCTGTCTTATAGCCGCACATTCATTGCTGATGAAATCGTCTGTTGCATTCCTGTCGACATCTTTTGCCTTCTCACAAACCTTCCCAAAATTTATCTGATGGCGCTTTTTAGAACATTCTATATAACCATGGGACAATCATAATTTTCGATTCCTAGCATGCTAGCCAGTTGATATGCCTTAATTTTTAAAATTTGGGCCACTGGCGGGAATGTTAGGGCTTCTTTTGTTTGAAAATTTTAATCCGCAACTGTTGGATATTCCAACTTTCACCCCTTAGTATCTGCCCATCCGCCAACGTGTCTTTTTGGGAAGAGATCTTAGTAGGTAAATATTGTTTCCAGCTTTAAATATAGAATTTCCTAATCCGAAAAATTACTTTACAACCGAACTTAAGTTACTTCATAAACGGACTAAATTAACACAGGACCTTACAGGGCTTTGTAGAGACTAAGTAATTTTGTCCTTTATGACCGAGCTTACTTAGGACCAATCTTTCAATGTACCGATAAAGTTCTAGACAAGCTATCAGCCTTTCAATCATCCGATAGTCGACGTCAGAGGTTAGTTTACTTAGACAACTCTAGACATGCTATCAGCCTTTCAATCATCCGATAGTCGACGTCAGAGGTTAGTTTACTTATTCCATAGGATAAACTTATCGGGCAGTAGAAGCAGCCGACAGTACTTTATCGGCCGGATAATGCAGCTACGAATGTGCACGAGGCAATACGAAATATTTTGAGCGGTTGTAAATGTAAATAAAGTGTTCATAAAATTAACACTATTATTCTGATGTAGTAACTAAAAAATAGAGAAATTTTACAAATTGAAGAAGCAAAAATGTTTAGTCATGTATTGCAGACCGCAGATTTATCTTCGTAATCATTTTGATTTTTCGGATGATTTAAATTTTTCCGAAGATTTAAATTAAAGAAAACCACTGTTCAAACATTACTGAAAGAAATTTAAATACGTTACAACAAATAATAAAGTACTGTACAGTTATGTAGACGAAATGGTTTATGTTTCATAAACCATTGTGTAACACACATGAAGCAATTGCTTTTACGTAACCTTGCGATTTTATGTAAGCGGTTCATTGCAGGTGGGATTAGTGGCATTAGTAAAGCTACAACAGAAAACATTATTGTTACACATACAATTGCAAATTTAAATCCCATATTTTACTGCCAACTACAGCAAGTGACGTTGAGTGACGTCCTTCACAGCCCCTCGGCGATTAGTAAACAAACTATAGGTATCTTTGTTTAACTCGCTGCTTTCTGCACACCATTGTGTGAAACTTACCCCGCATTCTTCAGACCGAGGGGTAGTTAACCAGTAAGAATTTGGCCGACACCTAACCGGTAGGATAAGTTGTATTGAAAGAGGCAAAAACGCTGTCGGGTGGATTTATCCTAGCGATTAGTTTGTACCGTCTGACAACTATCGGATACTTTTATCGGCACATTGAATGACCGGCCCTTAGTATAGTAGTCGCAATGTAAAACCAGAGTAGGATTAAAATGAAAACCCTAAGTTGCGACACTGCGTCCTTTTCTAGCTAAGCTGCCTTTAAGGTGTAAATACCTTCGGCAATTTGACATGTATGGTTTACATTTTAATCCTACTCTGGTCTTCTTGCATTGCGACTACTTTAACAGATTTCTTTATAACCGGACTGCACTGTATTGTGGCGGACCGCATTATCCATTATGTTTATATTATTACAGACAGTTGAACTTTGGGACATTACACTCACAATTTTAATTTTTAATCTATACTCGCATATATATTTCATGTTAAATGTATGCTAATGGTTTTTAGTGGCGTTTGAAAATCACACCTCACTGATCTTAGGAACGGCCGTTCCTTCACACGTGTTTATTTTTTGTAAAGGGTCTGTCCTTTCTGAGTAGACCTAATTTATGAGGGCTACAAACCGAAATTAAACATCAACTTTCATATACAATACATGGAATTGTAAGACAACTGCCTACTCGGTAGTTGAATTTTATTTCTATATTTAAAACATTCCTTTTCAACGTTTTCTTTCAGCTATTTATTTCAGGTCTTTGAATACCAATATGGCTTTGAATTAGTTGATCTCAAGTACATAAGATAGGCAACGACCGATGTCTGTAGCGTGGTCTATTACTGTGCTAAAGGTTTGTTTTAGTTTAGCCCATAACGTTTCTAATTTATTATTTTTTTTGAATACCCTCATGGGTGACATTCCACACATAGACGTGTTAACTAAACACTAAATTATGAGAGTTATTTATTTCGTTTGGTCCTTCAGATATTTAACAGACAATTAACTTATTTTTCCAAAATTTATTAGTTTCAAAATTAATGGAGACATAAAATTTGTGTTGTTTCTAAAAATCCAGCGCCCACTGTTGGGCCTATAAAAGCAGAAATAAATTGTTATGAGATGATTCTTGATTTAAACGTCAAGAAGCACAGTTTCTTTACATGTTTTCTCAACCCTTCACCTGCCAGCCCTTTGAGGTATCTCAGCAGCTTACGGCTTCCCTTGACGATTGCGCTTTGAAGTATCTCAGCTGCAGCGTCAAGTTCCCTTAACCCTTCACCTGCTAGCGCTTTGAGGTATCTCAGCAGCTTACGGCCTCCCTTGACGATTGCGCTTTGAGGTATCTCAGCTGCAGCGTCAAGTTTCCTTAACCCTTCACTTGCCAGCGCTTTGAGGTATCTCAGCGGCTTACGGGCTACCCTTGATGATTGCGCTTCGAGGTATCTCAGCTGCAGCTTCAAGTTCCTTAATCATTCACCTTGCACCTTCAGAAACCCACCCTGCACACAGGCCTATAACTTTATCGTTATTCTTTCGTGTTATTGAGCAAATAGTTAAACTTTCCAAAGCACATAGTTATACTTGAGATCACATTGCGCTACCCCAGCTAAGGTATCCTGCAGTTTCCTAGCCTGAACAAGTGAATACTGGAGGTAGTTAAATTGCACTGTCTGCAGTTAATATTCACGTCAATAAAAGTATTAAATCTCTCTGGTGTTTTATTTCACGCATTTAGCTCTACTACTCTAGATTCGAACCTAAGACGACCACGACGAGTCACGACGAATAAAAAGTAAACACAACACAAGGGTCGGTAACGTTACAGTATAAGCAAAGTCAGGGTAATTAGTGAAATTATGGAAAAATGGGCTGGGCTGATGCAGGACTTTTACCACTGTTGTATGTACTTAGAACGACATCATTGTCACAAAAACGCCCCTGAAAACTACAATGCGACAACCGCTGTGAATTCCTTAAGAGCACAGAGCTATTTTTCACTTCGTTTTCGGGTATTAGAAAGAACCATTAACTGATTACAAACGCCACACGTAATCTTCCAATTGTGTGGCCAATCACGCGACATACTAATAAACCTAAACGGCTTATTATTCATATTAATCAGAGACCACGAAACTCCTGATAGGCCACGAGAAATTGAAATAATACAAAATTTACACGTTTTCTGCACCCCAATTCCTAGTTTGGTTCCCTTGACATTTAACTTGACAATGTGAAAGAAATCGATACAGTTAAGGGCTGGCAGTAACACTCAGGGGGGCTGAAAGCGCTCCGTCATTGCTGACTTTCTATATTTTGTTATAAAGATCTTAACAGAAAGAGCAGGTAGGAAGTTGAAGGGAGAGCATGGCCAAAATGGGGCGTACATGTTGATTTGACGGTTTATTAATATATCGAGCATTAAAAATGAAAAATGATGGAGCAGTTTTTGCCAGATACGGAGCCAATTCGATGACGTCACAACAAAGAAGTTGAAAAATATTCTGCAAAACATTCCAATTTTCCGTTTATACGAATTCACCAATTTAGTGTTTACCAGAAATTGCTGCACGTCTCCTCATCTCTGAAACGAAGCCTGAAATGATTTAAATTTAGACAACATTATTAAACTTCCCAGAATAAACGTTACGGTGAACCCGCGAATTCAATCTAATCTTTCTAACTCAGCAAAACGAATTAATAGAAGAATCATGAGAAAAAATACGTGTTAAGTGGCAAATTAGCATGTGACATCAGACGTTACATTTGATATGGAAATTAAACACAATGAAGTATAAAAATTGTTTAATTAAATGATTTATGTCAGGACTATGCAAATTAAGGTGTTATGGCCAATTAACCCAATTGTAAATTTCCGCAATTCTGACAAATATTTTTTTATTTCTAAACTTAAGTATAAAAGCAAAATATGTAGGCTATATTTGACCATAGAAAAGACCGTAAAAAAATCATTTTTTAATAGTGCAAAAAAGTAAATAGTGGTAATATCCCTCAAACTCTCCCTACCTAACTGAACTCAGGGTATAGAATTTTACTACGGCGCAGCTTTGCGCTTTTTTTTATAATGAAAAATATTTTCAAACCGCTCTTGGTGCAGTAATGTAGATAGATTCTTGTGAGATATCATTTTGTAGCTTTTGAAGAAATTTAAAGAGCGAGTAAATGTTTTAGGTGGTGGCAATGGAATTTTTCGTAAACGTTTTATTTCAATCGACCCTAAATACAGGGAGAAAATGAGCCTCATATAAGACGAACTGCGACTTCGGTTAATCGACGGGTAACAGTTCGTCAAATTTACAAATTAATGTCGGAAGAGTTCAAAACATCATTAAAAACAAGTGAAAGGATCGTAAAGTAAGTTCCAGATAGATTCCGTGCTCGTTGTCCAAAGAACAGAAATTCAATCGTCTGCAAATCGCTTCTTCTTTACTACAGCGATATCAGAGAGGAGAATTTTTGGACTCAACTGTGACAACTAATGAAACATGGGTACATTATTTTACTTCTGAGTCAAAATAATGCAGGTATGCGGTGGTGTCACACAAAAACTGTGTTGTCAGCTGGTAAAGCGATGGCAACATTTCTTGGGATTCTCAAGGGGCGCTCGTTGTTGATCTCCTAATAGATCGTCGTACATTGGGCGATAGGAACAAATGGGTAGGAAGACGAAATTTTGTTTGCTTTGTCCAAGACAATACTCGCCCTCATACCGCTGCAATAATAATATAAACCATAAGCAAATTTCAGTGAGAACTTCTTCCTCATGTCCTGATGTTGCTCTTTCCGATTCTTATTCGTTTGGCCCACTACATTTCAGTCAAACAATGACGTTCTAGAAGGTGTTCAAACTTCTTCCATGAAAGTATGAAAAAGCGATCAGGAACAACTGGATAAGAACACAAAGTTCTGTTTGCTTTGTCTAAGACAATACTCGCCCTCATACCGCTGCAAGAATAATTTAAACCATAAGCAAATTTCAGTGAGAACATCGTCCTCATGTCCTAATGTTGCTCTTTTCGATTCTTATTCGTTTGTTCCACTACATTTCAGTCAAACAACGACTTTATAGAAGGTGTTCAAGAATGGATACGCATGCAACCCAAAAAACTTCCTCCAGAAAGGTATGAAAAAGCTTCAAGATCGGCGATGCAAGACAGGGGAACTACATAGAAAAGTCATAAAGTTTTCATCTTTATAATATCGTAACTCCCCTTTTTTATAAATAAAGTCATGTTTAAATTTGAAAACTCCTCGTGCATGCTAATCGCCTCATTATTTTCCCATGAATGAATGAATAGAGAGTAAACTATAGGGATTGCCCAAGAAAGCTTTATTTTCATCTTCTGCGTAGTAATGACATCTGTGATATACAGGGTTGCTCATTAGTGCATCAAAGTCCAGTATTGGCATTAGTAAAATGATTTGGAAGTTTTCTTTTAAGTAAGCACATTTTCAAAATATTATAAATATACAGAGTTACTTGCTACAGTGTGGAATCTTCAAGGAATAATTTTTTTTATCGAACACCCAGTATATTTTTACCTCTAACGTAAAGAAAGTGTACACAAGTGGGGTTAAATAAAACTGAAATGCTCTATTGCAAGATAGTATATAGGATACAATAAATATCTGAAACTAACTAATAAGTAACAACTAAATTTTGGAAACGCTATGTTTCTGCAGATTTGTAGTCTTCTATAGTAGTAGTTGCACAATGCCTATTGTACAAAATTGAAGTTAACCTATAAAGTCTATAATGTGAAAGTACACATGCCATTTACAAAACATAAAAAAGAACTTCGGATTCGTATTCTACTAATAGTGATCAGAAGATTTCCACTATGCCTGTTTAATTCCCCTCTCAACCATTAATCATTTTAGTTATGCAACAATTGTAGATCAATGGAGTCTGTTAATCTAGCTCTTTCCAGATAGAATTTTAGGGATTTTAGTTTTTAAACTAAAAATTCGCAGCCAATGCACGTTAAACGTGTAAAGGACGTGACTATTTAGTATGTAACACAGATTACAGAAAGCGTTTTCATGATAATCTAAATAAGCCTACCCCAATCTAAACGTTGCAATATTAATATTGTGCAGTGTACTAAACAGAGAAAACAGAAAACGATGGTCGGGATTAAAAGGAAATAAGGCAGAAGGTAACACAGGCAAGAGTAATAAATGAAGCAGAAGGCATTTGGAGCAAACAGATGGGAAAAAGAAGAAAATATAACATATACAACACTATAGTGAAGAGCATAGAATTGTACAGAGCCGAAGCATGTAGATGCACACAAGCAAATAAGAAAAGATTAGCAGCAATGGAAATGGATGTATAACAAAGATCGCGCCGTATATCAAGACTGGAACGAGCACCCAACAAAACTATTATAGATACGATGTCAACGAAAAAAAAAAGCTGATAGACGTCGAAGGTCGCGGGGCAATCATATCAGAGCAGCGATAGGACGAGGACTGCCAGCACAGAAGTAGATGGTGAAAGAGTCTGGAAGACGGATAGTGTCGAAGGACGCCATAAAACCGTTTATATGTATATATACTAAACAAACAACATCCAATATTTGCGACGCGCCTAAACGGTATATAGCAAGGCTTCACTTTTAGAATCAAAGACTACCAACTCCAAAGGTTCAGTCAAGGGGATTGTATATCAATTAAAGTTAAACTCCAGCTTCTCAGCTTCCTATTCAAACGAATTCTGGAATGGAAATCATGGACGGGAAAAAGATCAATATTACTACACAAACTAGCTGGAGAAACGATATCATAAAGATAATAGGAGCTAGATGGATGGATATAGCACGAACTAAACACGAAGAAACATACAGCAGGAGGCCTTTGTCCGACAATGGACAGCACAGAGCTCCTTGAAGAAGAGAAGGTATTGAACGTTATACAACTTTAGTTATGAGAAAAATATACCCAGTTCCCAAAACCCAGGATATTGACTATGGAAGTGATCATTGCCAATAGCAAAAATGTTTAATAATTCTCCACAGTAGTGTATTCTATCTTTGGATGGCTAATTATACAGTGTGTCCCAAAACGTACCGGTAATAATTTACGGATGAATTCCAGAACTTATTTGGAGTCGGAAAGTCCATATAAACATATGTCGTAAACGTAACCGTTAACGAGTTATTGTTTATTTCATAATTTATGTGGCTAACATTTTAGTTGCTAGTTGCCACGATCGCATCTTTTGTTTGGTAACATGTGAACATCGTGTTTAACAAATTATTGTTTGTAACTTGTCAGTTTATTACTGTGATACTGAAGTTATTGGCTTCTTCCTTATATCCTAATGTCCATCGTAATTAACAAGTGATTCACAATGCCAATGCTATTTTCAAATGAAGAATATGCAGATATTCATTATTTGTACGGTCTGTATGATGGAAATGATTTAGCAGCACAACAAGAATGTCGTAGAAGAAATCCCAATAGAAGACTGCTTACACATGCAGTTTTCTTTAATGTACATCGTCAGCTGAGGGAACATGGCACTGTCAATGCAAGATTTGCAGTCGGCCAAGCAGTTGACGCTCGTATTTTCAACATAGATTTAATGTTAATATGACAGCTGGTATTCTTAATGATCGTCTAACTGGACCACTTGAACTGCCACAAATTACGAATATTTTCTAGAAAACTAATTACTCTTATTACTGAAAGAAGTCCCATTACATATTAGACGTGCAATATGGTATCAATACGACGGGACAGCAGCCCATCAATGTCTTCGTGTTAAGAGCTTGGCTTGACGCACATTTTCCGGGAAAATAGATTGGAGTTAGATTTTTATCTTTGGGGTCACACGAAACAGACTGTTTATGCAACTGAAGTGCACGCGGTAGAAGAATTACGCCAAAGAATACAACAGGCTGTCGATATTATTAGGAATGACCCAGCAACCATATTAAGAACGCAGCGAGTTCTTCTGCTACGTGCGGCTTTGTGTATAGAACACAATGGAAATAATTTTGACCATTTCTTGTAAATAATATAATAAAAATGTATTCAAAAATATTTATTTCATAAAATTCGTTGAACTAAAATTTTAGCCACATAAATTATGAAATAAACAAAAACTCGTTAACGGTTACGTTTATATGGACTTTTCGACTCTAAATAAATTCTGGAATTAGTTTGTACCGCTTGTGCAGTGTCGAGGCGGTGTAAGGCAAGGCTAAGCTAGTTTGTGCTATGCACTACAGGGTCTGACTCTGCGGATTACCCTGTTGGTGCGAAACCGTGCTTGGCTTGTCTGTTGTGTGTGAATGTTTTTGTTTATGGTCTTGTTACTCCTCTAATGCGACTGTAATTTGAGGAGTGCCATTAATTTCATCCCCAATGGCACTACCGACCATCCAGGGAATTAGAAAAATTGCCGACCTTAGGGAGATTCGAACCGGGAAACGTTTAGACTATTACATCCAAAGCTTGGCTCTCTACCACTGAGCCATCCTTGCCCTTAAGTTCTGGAATTCATCTTTGAAATATTGCCGGTAAGTATTGGGACACCCTGCATACCAATAATAAAAGCTAATAATACAGTTACTGACGCTAAACATAAACTAAAAACTAGTAAAGTAGGAAAAAAACAGCCTACAGTTACATCTGATTCATTCCATAATCGAGCACTCTGCAAATTCTATTTAGAAAGTCTTCAATTTCGAAAGCGAAGCCCTGATATGTTTTCGTCCTTATTGATTGCATATTTTTTATGTATTTCACTTGCAACTTATTACAGTGGCAACCTCGTTAAATAACATGACATTGAACTTCTGCGTTACACAGCTAATTCAGTTCCATTTTTAAATTTTTAATAGCCCAGTGCTTACAGCGCATTTCGGCGTTTTGTCCGAAACCAATTTAAACCTTTACCAAAACGTAGTTATTTGTGTGCACGGTACTATTTCGATTTAATTGATCGGCATGTGCGTGAGTCACCATCAAATAGTGGCCTTGGTGTCGGCTAATTAATGGTTCGACATTTCGAACATGTACGACCACATGTATTTCGAATTTATTTCCAATTGGCACTGCCAGCAAGATAGATAAAATTAAAATTAACATTTTGATGTTCCAGATCAATCTCTGTGCGATTTTTTGGTTTGTGGTCATTAGACGGTTTTAATTAAATACATGGACTGCCTTTTTTAACCGTGCCAATTATATGTTCCTGGATTCTAGACCAATATAAAAAAATGCATAACATGATATGGAAAGATATCATACTACGAAAACAAAATCGTTTATACTAATCAGAATAGTTAACAAGAATTTTTATAACATTTATTTATACAAAATCGTTTACAACTGTTTAGCCTTTTGAATACTTAATTTATTGGGCAACATCTTCTGTTTTCATGTTTACATTTCGCGGCGCAACAATAGATGACTCTCACTACAAATACAATTTGCAAGATTTTTTAACAATACAAAGTGTGAAAGTTAGGGTATTATAAGAAAAGAAATTTTTAAATAAAAACACCATCTCCAGACAATTCCAAAAATGTAATTAATTAAAGGTTGGCCGTTACTCTTGTTAACATATCCATGGCAATTGTTTCCTATTATACTATTATTGTAACAGTTATAGTTACGAAGTCGGAAAGTTCTGTTTATTTTAGCTTAGAACAGCGCATAATAATCGAATTTCATACGAAAGGTGAAGTAAATTCGATTGAAATTCTTGCAATACTACGAGAACAATAAGGTGATCAATGTTTTTCTAAAAGTAGGGTGCTTGAGTGACATTTTTAGCAACTCCTGTAGAAAATGAGCCTCAAGTACAACGAGCTGCAACTTCAGTTAATCGTGAAATTACATAACTAGTAAATGCTCTTATACATATGGCGGGCAACAGTTTTTCATATTTTTCAAACTTTAAGTATCAGTTACGAAAGTGTTGCAGACATTATAAAAAAGAAGTTAAAATATCGTAAGGTAAGTGCCAGGTGGATTCCGTCTTGTTGACCGAAGAACACAAATGGAATCGTTTGCAAATCACTTCTTTTTTACTACAACGATATGAGAGAGGAGGTAAATTTTGGATTCAGTTGTGACAACTTATAAAACGTGGGTACAATATTATTTATTTTATTTGCACCCTGCCAAAACGTGCAAGCATGCAGTGATGTCACATTACATCTCCAAATCCAAAAAACAAAAACTGTATTGTCAGCTAGTAGAGTGATGGCAATATTTTTTGAGATTCTCAAGAGGTGCTGTTTGTGGATTTCCTTACATAAAATCGTACAATTAATGCAGACGCAATCTACTAACTGCAATTGTAAACTAACAATATCAAAGGACACCACGCCACTCGCCGCCAAAACTGTGCTACATTTGCTACTCTTTTGACGGCGGCGGCGACAAAGTATCCTTTAAACTGTATACTAGATATACCGCCGCTACATGCCACCGAAAGGTGTGGCAGCAGTTTTTTGATATATGTATCGCACCGTTGACTCGAAAACGGCCAGAAGCAGCAAGAACGTTGGGGAATTAAGCGGCCCAGATATACAAATGGCTAGTTTCGCCTTAACCTTTTGGTTGTGTCTGTTTATGTGGTAAACGAGAAGTACACTTATTATGTTTCGTAGGCACAACAAAAATGTAAATATATATCAACGTCATTAGACTTCCAAGTAAATAAAGTGATATCAAATAGTGTTATTTTCTCATCTCTCTCATCTTTACTTCTTGCCCTATCTTATCTACAACAAATCATATAAAATAAGTGCGTTTATATATGTAGTTCATAACATTTTGGTCTGCAGCCCGACAGGCATAGGTACTAATTTTATAAATTTGGCCCACCGCCCAAACAGTTTGGCCACCACTGGTTTGATACATATATAAATGTTGTATATAGCACAATTGCTACTAATTTTCCATTATATGAGAAGTGTTTAAATTTAAACAGGAATGTTGAAATTAAATCAGAAGACAATTCCAAAAACTTAAATTAACTAAAGTTAGGTTAGGTTCGGTACGTCCATCACTATCTTTCTAAAACTCGGGGGTTTTAGTGGTCGAAATCCTTTATAGGCGAGAGAACTCGTGAAGATAATGACCCTCGTGTATGATGAGCTGCAACTTCGGATAATTGTAAAGTATCGTAAGGTGCGTGATAAGAGGATTTCGCACTTGTTGACCGAAGAACACAAGTTGAATCGTTTGCAAATCGCTTCTTCTTTACTGCAGTGATATGAAAGAGCAGGAGTTGATTCGTTGGTCTCAATGTGACAACTGATGAAACCTCGGGACATTATTTTACTCCTGCGCCGAAACGTGCAATCACGCAGTGGTGTCACAGCACTCTTCACTCTCCAAAGCCAAAAAAACAAAAATTAAGTTGTCAGCTGGAAAGTGATAGCAAAATTTTTTTGGAATCCTCAGGATGCTCTTTGTTAATTTCCTTGCAGAGCGACGTACAATTAATGCAAAGTATTATTCGACACGTTTATGCGATAAAGTTAAGCAGGCGATCAGGAACAATCGGAAGTGAAGACAAAGTTCTGTTTACTTTCTCCAAGACAATGCTTGCTCTCATACCGCTGCAAGAACAACTGAAACCATAACCAAACTTCAGTGGTATCTGCTTCCGCAGGTAAGCAGTTCATAAGTGGATACGAATGCAACCCAAAAGCTTCTTCCAGGAAGGTGTTTAGAAAGCTTCCAGATAGGTAACTACGTCGGAACATAATATACCTAATTTTCATTGCTATAATATTGTAATACACTTTTTTATAATTAAATTTCCATATAAACTCCTCGTAATAGATAACAAATGTGGGTTACAATCTGTTGAAGTGCATTCTCTAACCATTACAATGTATTTAACAAAATTAGTTTGTTCGTGCATAAAAGAGGTTACTGTATCGTACAAAATATTGGTTTGAATTACAGATTCAATATCGGCCTTATTTAAACGAACTATTGTTAGGGAATACAGGTGGTCTTCTTGATTCCCAGATTTAAACCTTTAAGGCATTTTCTAATGTTGATAAAGCGCCGCCATGTGACCCATTGAAAAAAAAATTTAAATATCAACTCTTCCATAAAAACAATTTTCTTATAACTCAATTCTCACATATATATTTATTTTGTATTCACTTATTTAACAAAAATCAAAATGTTTTTAAAATAACACAAAAAATCTATTTGTAATTATTTTATCAACTTCCACAACTTTTTTATCTGCTGAGCTTAAAAAACATTCATCAAAAAATTATTTTTGAGTTAAAAACGTTATCAAATATATAAAAGTATATGCACTGCAAAAAAGTTATTTTTATGAAGGAAGAATAATTATTTTTTAAATGAATTAATAGCCTCGACGCGTTCAAAAGAGGTGGTACTGCTTCACACGTGTTCAATTCGTAATGGAAATGTTAGATAACACACGATTTACTTACCATAGAAAATCATGTACATTTTTGATTGGAATGGATGTGTTTATTAAACCACGTTATTTCTTAAGAGTTATATTTTATTTTTGTTTATCAAAAATGATGTTGGATATTTTACTGCATTGTCAATACAAACCTGTTAAATTATTAACAATTATTTAAACTTACAGCAACTTCTTAATGTTGCATATCGGTCGACTGATATTGCACTTAAATTATTAAATGTAGTGGCTACGTGATTCCGAATCACAATCAGGAGACCTAGGAGGATAGCAAATAGCTCCAACCTTCTATAATCTAAATAATACAGTTCAGTAAAGGCTTTCTTTTATGTACCAAAAGCCAGTATTTTGAAGCTGACTACAGAAGTAAGTTAACAAGGTCTACGTAGACACATACGTATCGAATAGATAAGAAGTTTCTCACAGATTGCAATGATCAAAAAATTGAAATTTCGGTAAAACTTACTGGTTGGAAATCATGGCTATTAGATAACTTCAACATTGATACATCGAGCTATGTGTTGACTAACATTTCCATTGCGTTGAGTTAATGCTTCGTTACTCAAAAATCGTGTTCCTAATTGACTTAAGCCTTAAATTGGTAACCAATAGAATTATAGCATATACAATTGTTTTTTTGAATAGGGCAATAATTGATATAATCATATGTTTCTATAGTTTTTAGTATTTTAAGAAACAGATTCGAAAATAATCAAGAATATTTTTTCAAATATATGAACTAACAGAAATTCGTAAAGCACACAAGAAAACCTTTTGGCAAGCAAGAATAATTGCTTCTTGGCACCCTTAATTCCAAAAAGGCAATTTTAAAGTAAGGTAAAGTAATGTACAGTAAATACAATAATTTTTATATCATTTTTTGAGAATTTTATTTGAACGTCCTTTATTTTCAACTATAAGACCATTTCATTAGATTCAAATAATTATTCTAACGTTGTTGGCCAATGTTCTCCATAGAACCTCTTCGTTTTCACTGCAACCTCACTTGGAGACATTTTCTATGCGTTAGCGGGTATGTCCCATACAAATGATATTTTTATTTGGAAGGAGAAGTTTGTAGTGTGCAATTTTTGAGATCTTATGAGACCTTAGAGCATTGATAAAACTATTTTTATAAATATACAGAGATATTATTTAGAATTACTCAAGTCCAGACGAAATGTTTTGCTCCTTTTTTGTTATAATCTACATTGAACACCAATGTAGGACAATTTCTTTAGATAAATTTTATATTTATGTTTGTCCACATTAGGAAAATATAAAAAATGTAAATTACTTTCTTACAAAGTTTTCACTTTGTGGTTGTATTGAAAAAGAACTGTAAGCAGAATAATTTTGAAAGTCACCGCTGCGGGATATAATGAAACCTTCATCAAAAACAAACAAGTAAACTTCTCTACAGAAAAAGCCAATATCCGAACTTCAAACACACACAACTGCCAACGGTTCAGAGTTAGCATGCACTTAAACTGAAAAATTTATTGATTAGCCCTGGTATACGTTCCTACGCGTATCGCCCAAGGCAATTTGATGAACATATTTGGGATTCAAATGGAACCCCAAACCTACAGTTTATTGATTAACCGTCAGCTCCTGGAGGGATTTTCACTTTAATTGTATCTGGAGTAGTATGGAATATTAAACCAGTAGTTGCGGGGCTGTTACCTACCCGAAACGCAGAAGTTATTATACACTGTAAGTGCCTTGTACATATCGAATTAGGCGTAAAGAGAACATCTTCAAGTAGAAGAGTTTATGAAAACGAAAATGCGGTGTAGAGTGATTTTTAATGGCATTAATATCATGTAGCACATTTGAACAAGTTTTTGATATCGTTTACTAGTAGTTGTAAGAAAAACAGGCCAAGTAACTAACTGATATTTGTTATTATAACATCTAGGAAGTTAAACTTTCCGTTTTTGATGATGTTCTTTAAATTAAAACGAATACTAGGTAATATTAAAATAAAAAATCGTTCTTATGGCTTGTATACTTTAAAGACCTCATATTTTTTACTATGTAATATCGATACCTAATATTTATAATTCGAATGGGCATGGTAGCCCCCACAAACGCCTCTAACTCGACCTAACGACTACCACCACATTGGGAGCCGGGACCGACAGCTTGGACGTGCCTTCCGAAGCATGGTTTTAATATGCAAATACATATTAATATAATAAAAATGATAATATACAATACGTTCTATTACCATTTAAATCTACTTAATGCGAAAACAATTTTAAAAGCTAATCCTACTAACACACTACGTAACCAAAAACATATACAGTGTTTCCCAGAGAATTGAACCATATGGAAAACGTATGGGAAAATAATTTTTTTCTGATTTTATATCCGAATGATATTTTAGCTAACAGCGTCAATTGTTACCAGCTACTATTAATAGTAAAAAAATTATTTTTGCCTTTAAAACCAAGCAATTCTAAAAAATATTATACTGGGTGAGTCGGGAAGAAAGTGCCAAACTTCGGGACGGTATTGTACACATTAGTATAATTATGATTAAAGACGCAAAATATATAATACGATTTTTATTTGTGTCTTAAAAATTTGAGTTTAATAGAATAGGTTGGCACATTTTAACTGTAGAACAATAACTTCTCAATTACTTCTTACAATTTTCTAAAAGTGATGAACAATGCCACACTGCTACTCGCATCTGAAATTTACAAATATGGTATTTGATTATGGTTTCTGCAAGAAGAAATAAGAAATGCTACGCATAGCATGATGGGGCGCCACCACAGTTTTCCCGTCAAGTCACGCAATATTTGAATGGAACTTTTCCGGGACGGTGAATTGGTCGCGGTGGGTCGATTAATTGGCCGACAAGGTCTCCAGATCGCACACCGTTGAAAAAAGAGGTGTACAAATCAAAAGTGGACAATAGAGATGAACTAATTCGTCCAATTGTAAATACTGCTGATTACATAAATAAACAACAAGGTGTTGGCAGACGAGCCAGAAAAATATGTGGAGGTTTATGGAAACATGAAAATACATTGTGGTTTACTATTTTAATACGATGTAATTCGAAAATAAATAAAAATCGTATTACAACGTTTATATTTTTTAGTCATATATGTACCAATTTGACTGACAGGGATGGCTTAGTGGTAGAAGAGCCAAGCTTTGGATGTAACAGCCCAAACGCTTCCCGGTTTGAATCTCCCCAGGGTCGGCAATTTTTCTAATTCCCTGGGTGATCGGTACTCGGTCCCGGTCTCCATTTGCAATTGGAGATCAAATTAACGGCACTCCTCGTGTTACGATCGCACTAGAGGAGTAACATCATATACACAAAAAAATACGCCACACAACAGCAGGTTAAGCATGGTTACGCACCAACACGGTAACCCGCAGAGTCGGGCCCTGTTGTGCATTGCACGAACTAACTTAGCCTTGTATCACACCAAAAGCAATGGGCCTGTATGGCCTGTAAAAGCTTCATAATAATAATAAAAAATGTACTAATTTGTAGAATACGCTCTCATAGTTTTCCACTTTCCTCCCGACGCACCCTTTATATTATATCACCAGCTTATAAGAATAACCCCGTTATATTCTTAAAGCGAGAGAGATACATACAATTTTCTATGTACTTTGCATATAGTTTAATGCACTGGAAAACCCTGTATAGTGTACCATATATATGCTTCTTTCTACACTTCTGTGCATAAAATGGTCTATTATATCATCACAATTTAAACACGAATGTAGAGTGTTATTTCATCCTAGAATAATCCACTGGTGAGAGTTACAGGTATTTTTTTACGATTAGTCTCCCGGTTGTAAGAGCTGTAGACGCTGTATGTGGTATGGATATAAGCCTTGTTCGTGTAGTGTACGAGTAACGCTTGTCTAAGTAATTTTAGTACCGTTGCAGAAACCACAATCAAACACCATATTTGCATATTTCAGATGCGAGTAGCAGTGTGCCATTGTTCATTACTTATAAAAAATTGTAAATTGATTGTTTGACAGTTAAAATGTGCCAACATACTTTATTAAACTGAAATCTTCAAGACGCTGTAATTCGAAATCAAATAAAAATCGTAGTATATCTTTTATGTTTTTAATTATAATTATACTAATGTATAGAATACCCTCTCGGAATTTGGCACTTTCCTCCCCACTCACCCTGTATAATATTTTTTAGAATTACTTGGTTTTAAAGGTAAAAATAGTTTTTTTACTACTAATAGTAGCTGGTAACAATTGCGCTGTTAGCTAAAATATCATTGAGACATAAAATCAGAAAAAAATTATATTCTCATACATTTCCCATATGGTTTAATCCTCTGAGAAACACTGTATATGTTTTTGATTATGTAGTGTATTAGTAGGATTAACTTGGAAGTTGTATTCACATTAAGTATTATTATTACATACTCAAAAAATACCGGGTCTTCAAAGTTTACAAGCCATTAGGATGATTTTTTAATTTAATATTACTCAGTATTCGTTTTAATTCAAGGAACATCATATATACATATATACGAGACTAGTTCAATTGAACCCCATCTTTGATCAACTTAGCCTTGATAACAAATGCAATTATTCGAATGACGTTTGTTACTGTTAGTAGTGTTTGAAGCAACACATTAATAAGTTTCTGGCGTTTGAATTTGATTCTAATTTTTAAAACTTCGATTTTGAAATAGCTTTTGTTGTTGAAAATCCGTCCAAATTTGATCAGTGTGCGGTCCTACAATTTTTATGTGCTGAGGGTGTGCAACCATTGCAGATTCATACGCAAATGCAAGCAATGTATGGAAATGCATGCATTGCGTACCTAACTGTGAAGGAATGGTGCCTAAAATGTAAGAATGGAAAAGAGGGGACTATGAATGAGCCGCGACCAGGTGCACGGTGTACTGCATTAACAGAAAACAATATGGCATGTGTCCAAGGCCTTATTAGAGAACATCGGCGAATTTCAATTACAGAAATTTCAGAAATTGTTTGTGCGAGTGTAGGATCTGTCCATAGTATTATTCGTAATCCGGTTTACAGCAAAGTTTGTTCACAATGGATTGCTCGTCTCCTGTCTAATGAACAAAAATGCTTGCGAATGGGTTTATCTCTGTCACATCTCACACACTATAGGAAAAATGGTGATGACTTTCTTCTGTCAATATTTGCTAGTGAGGAAACTTGGTGCCATTACTACGAGCCATCCAGTAAGTTATCATCGATGCAGTAGAAACAATCAAGTTCACCACCACCGAAGAAGTTTAAAGAACAACATTCTGCAGGCAAGGTAATGTTAACGTTTTTTTCGACAATGAAGTAGGCTTGTTGATAGATATATGGAACCTGGAGTAAATGTCAATGCAAATCTGTACAATTAAACTTTAAACAAGCTTCGTCAAGCAATAAGACGGAAACGTCCAGCAAAACTCATGCTTGGGGTCATTTTGCTGCACGACAATGCTATGCCTCATGTTGCTGATGTGGTAAAAGAAAATCTTCACAGAAGAACTAGAGGGTTTTAAGGCATCCATCCTATAACCTGGATCTATCGCCTTGCGATTTTCATATTTTTGGACCGCTGAAAAAGGCGTTAAAAGGTCGGCATTTTGAGTCTGATGCAGAAGTACAGAAAGCCGTGGAAGCCTTCTTCAATCAGCAACCACGAGAATTCTATGAGCAGGGTATACGTCGGTTAGTGACATAATAGGATAGGTACCTTAACTGTGACGGTAATTATTTGTAATTAAACTGTTGATGGAAAGATGGGTTTCAATTGAATACACCTCGTATATATATATATATATATATATATATACATAGCTCATCCACAGAGAAACTCTGTATAGTGTATATGGGCTTCTTTTTTCGCTTCTGTTTCCACTTCTTTTTCATAAACCTCCTACCATTTCGAGGTAATTTATATCCTAAAACTCAATTCAAACTAAAACGAAACCTTCTGCTTCTTCTCAGCTTCTCATGGTCCACTGCTGGACATAGGCCTCCTCCATTTATGGAGGGATGTTGGCATTTACAAGGTATGGATTTGATGTGGGTTTTGTGTAGAATCTAGGGATTTTGGACGTGAAGAATCCCTCGGTGATTTGTAGGTGAGGGAGAAAACACGGCTTGCGTGGGCAATGTCGCTTACTGTATATGAAATACTATACTAATGTATAAAATATACACTATCTTTGAAGAACGGCTTATCGGTGGTTCTTACAGAACCACATACCTTCATAATCACTCTGAACAAAATTAACATAGCAAGTTGGAATTAAAGCAATGATTTTGTTCAAATTCTGATAAGCAAATATTTCACTACACGTTAGTAATAATTTTGTAATAGTTTTAATGTTTTGTCATAGTACAGATATTAAGTTATTGCCAGTCAGAAGGTCACGAAGAGATAACAAAACCAATTACGTTAAACTCACATTTAATTTTCTATAATTAACTGCTGATTGCAATACGTGCCAGTTTTTTTGATTTATCACAATTTTGTAACACAAACACGCTACTTTCGTGAAATCAGCTCAAAATCCTGACTCGTGCATTCACAGCCAATCGCTTAATTAGCGTCGTAGATAACGGTAATTACAAAAATAGTTTACAAATGCGTATTGCTTTAAAATTGCTGTTTGAATCAGCGATGCTGATTAACCTATGCCAGACACTTTGACGTCATTACTTGTTTATTAATAAACGGTAATTGGCACACAAATCATTAATATGTGCCCTTTTATTTGCAAAATTTACATCTGTTTGGAGATTTAATGAGGTCATGTCGTTAGAGGCACATTTTATACATTTACAACGTTACAAAAAGTAACCTCTACTGCTCTCCAATTTTTAACTATCAGAAAAATGTAGCTTCCGTTTTGGTTGTACCTGAAGAGTTTTCAGTTTTTATTGTTGCCGCGATACTTTTTTATCACTCAGTATGTATAAATTTATTTAAAATTAACACAAGCCTATAATTTGGTACATTCAGTAGACTTTTTCACTGTCAATATCTTTATAAAGAAAAATTTTCTGGGGAAAACATTGATTGTAATCCAGACCAAGAAGCGAGGCCTACAAACTTCAATAATAGCTACCAAATAAAACTATTGAGTAAACCTGAATGCACTCCTCATGAAAACATTAAAGGTCCAGCTAATTTACTAATGATTTTCGAAAAATGCCACCGCTTCCAAAAATCTTACATCACCCGAACCATCACCGGTAATAACTCCTTAGTCCAACAAATCCTCCGAATTTCTCCCAAACGCAGAAACCGAATCCCCAAAAAACCCTGCCGAAAACTCACGCATCCTCACACAGTCATCTTGTCTATATCCAGACCTCCTCCGACGACCTCCCCGACGTCGTAGAAGATACCCGCCTAACATTGTAATGAGCTTTATTAATACCCACATTTACAGGCAATACTAATATAACCAGACAGTTGCAGAAGTGCTCAATATCAGAAGTAATCGACAACAGAAGTGCTCAATATCAGAAGCGCTCAATTGGAGAAGTGCTCGATAGCAGAAGTGCTCAATTGCAGAAGTGCTCAATATCAGAAGTGGTCAACATCAGAAGTACTCAATATCAGAAGCGCTCAATTGCAGAAGTGCTCGATATCAGAAGCGCTCAATTGCAGAAGTGCTCAATATCAGAAGCGCTCAATTTCAGAACTATTTGATTGTGCAACCCCTCAAATGCAAAAGTACTAAATGTCAGAAGTGCTCAGTTGCAGAAGTGCTCAACATCAGAAGCGCTCAATTGCAGAAGTGCTCAATATCAGACGCCCTCAATTTCAGAACTATTTGATTGTGCAACCCCTCAAATGCAAAAGTACTAAATGTCAGAAGTGCTCAGTTGCAGAAGTGCTCAACATCAGAAGCGCTCAATTGCAGAAGTGCTCAATATCAGACGCCCTCAATTTCAGAACTATTTGATTGTGCAACCGCTCAAATGCAAAAGTGCTCAATGTCAGAAGAGGTCAGTATAAGAAATGCTCAATATCAAAAGCGTGCAATAGCAAACGCGCCCAATTTCAGAATTGCTCAATTGTGCAACCGCTCAAATGCAGAAGCGGTTATTTATAAAACCACTTAAGTGATGAATACCTTAATTGTAGAAGTTCTCTGTTATATACTTTATGCGATGTTATAAGAACAAACCTTTTTTTCTCATTAATTCATACTACCTCCCCCCCCCCGGAACCGCTTTCCAATTACTTTAGGGGGGTGCGGGCGTCCCTTACACACTGAACATTCATGCACCTGCACCCTAAACTTAACTAAGCGAAATGCGATCGCCCCAGCGGATCGACTACATTTCGGTGTGACCTCGAGTGGCAACGCGTTCCCGCACTAGACCACCGAGACCCCATAAGAACAAATCTACCTGAGGCGACAAAAACTAGCCGATACGTAATCAGGTAAATTTTACAGTTGGTACAATGTCTTCTGCAGTAGTAAGTTAATATGTGCGTGTACCTCATTACAGACCTGTTTTCTACTTTAGCTGTTTGAGCGGTATTGTTATCAGGGGGTTACAAATAATTTTACATGACATTACAAATTTGGTGTATAGTCGCAATTTGTTCTTATAAGATTGCATGTACTATTGAAATGATCTATTGCAGAAACGCTCAATTGCAGACGCGCTTAATTTGAGAAGTGCTGAACTGCAGAAGTGGTCCACAGCCGAACCGTTTAATTACGGAATAGATCAATTGAAGAAGTCCTCTATCGCAGAAGCGCTCAATTACACACGCGTTTTATTGAGAAGTGCTTAACTCCAGAAGCGGTCAATAGCCGAACCACTCAATTGCAGAACTGCTTAACTGCAAACCGCTAAATTGCAGACGTCATCTATTGAACACCTAATTTGAGAGGTGCTTAACTGCAGAAGCGGTCGATAGCCAAACCGTTTAATTACAGAATAGAGCTATTGCAGAACCGCTCAATTACAGGCACGCTCAATTTTAGAGGTGCTTAACTGCAAAAGCGGTCAATAGCCGAACTAATAAATTGCAGAAGTACTTAACTGCAGAACCGATCAATGGCCAAACGGCTTAATTGCAGAAGTCATCTATTGCAGAAACGCTCAATTGCAGACGCGCTGAATTGTACACGCGCTCAATTGCAAAAGCACCGTGTTGTCAAGCGCTTTATTGTAGTTATTTTGAAGCAGCACTTTTGCATCCGTGCTCATTTACTGTTTAACACTCGCGCTTAATTTGATAAACGCTGCTATACAGGGCTGTTAAAACAACTACTCAATTTCATAAATTTAAATTTGAAAAGCAAGCAATTGCAAAAAGGCTGTGCTGCGGATCGCTGTTTTTCAGCAGAACTTCTACGTAAATGCTATTTTACATAATGCTGTTTTGCAACAGCACTGTATCGCAGGGCGCTACTTTACAGAAGGCTGTTA
Organism: Limonius californicus; assembly: GCA_014611495.1. NCBI lineage: Eukaryota > Metazoa > Arthropoda > Insecta > Coleoptera > Elateridae > Limonius > Limonius californicus. Next base: position 17,771 of record JABXWE010016797.1, on the reverse strand, counting down.
TACAGAATTTTTTTGCAAAATTGCGGTTGTGTAAATGTAAATTTGAAAAGTGTTCAAAAGCAAAAGCACTGAGTTGTAGAGCGCTGTTTCAGAGCAATGCTTTTTTAGATCAGCGCCTTTGGAGTAGCGCTATATTGCAGGGTGCTGCTTTATGGAACACTGTTATAGAGAACGACTTGATTGCAAAGACAGAAATTTGAAAAACTGTAAATTGTCAATGCAGTTTTCATAACGCCGTATTCCACAACGCTGATATACAGAAACGTTCAACTGGAAAACTGTATACATCTCTAAAAATATATTTGGGCTAAATTACAAGGTGCGGTAGGATCGCTCCCTGGCGTCAGTGGTTAGCCATAGTAGCAGAAATAGGCAGACGTTAAATAAAAACAAACAAACAAAGTCAATACCTTTTAAATTAAATCCCCTTTTACAAACGACCATTAGGTGGCGCTATTGAGATGTGCCATTACTATTTTGGTAAAATTTAGCATTTGTTATTTTTTCTTTCCTAGTTTTTGTAAAAACTTAAAAGACTGCCCTCATATCAATATCATGTAAAACTTATTCGCTTCTTTGAATTGAACATTTAACTCGAATGACTTATTTTAAAATATCTTCTAAATCCGCGTCATCTCAAACGCGGATATAAAGCGGCGGGGCTTACTGACACTCTTTGTATATTAAAAATGGACCAATTAAGGAGTTGATAACTTCGTAATAATTAACTTGTATATAAATTAGTATAGTGGGTTGTGTTTTATTTCAAAATTTCAGTTCGGTTTTACAGACCTTTTAAAATCCAACACGACGTTAAGTTAATTACATTAACTATGTAAACACCATGTACTTTCGTCGACATACTACATAACTTTCGACTAGTTGCAGCTGTTAACGGCCTAATGATAGGGTACCTAATTGCAAGTTAGCAACTTCCAGTTTCACTTTTATGTACCTAAGTTGGTTTGTTAACTTTTTGTATGATCTCAATTTTATGCCACCTGGTGGTTAATAGAAAACTATTAAAAATATTTTTAAAAGTAACAAAATCAAAATTCACCTTTTGGGCAGTTGCTAACAAGTAATCTGATAAATAAACTGCCAGGACAGTATAATTACTATTCTTAGGAAATCTGGTATGTTATATAAAACGCGGTTTAGATGCGCCCAACAACCACGTACTAATTAAACGAAAAGTCTTATGGAAATTATAGTCAAATTAGTTTTCAAATTGGTATTAGATTAGATCCTACAAAAATTAACTAGAAACACGGTCGTAAATGGATATCTTACACGGATTTGTTTTTAAAATATCGTCTATGTTATCTACGATTGAATTTACTGGAAACAACTACTAATTAATTCTTACACTCTGCTCAAATTAAAATTTAAAATAACATTAAATTAGGTGCTCCAAAAAGGTAATTGACAACGGTCTTTTCGTCCCACTGCTGGACACCGGCCTCCTCTATGCCACGTGCTTCTCCTCGGCGCTATAGTCGAAGCATGGAAGATCGAATCAAATAACATAAATTGCAAAGAATGTTTTTAGTATGAAGATCTCGCGGTTGCTAACCGGATTGGAGAATTGTGTGTGGTTGGTTGCAACACAAGATTTTTATTTACTGTCGTGATAACGTCGACAAATCGAACCCAAGCCATAATCGACGTCTTATGCGAGAGCTCTACCAACTGAGCTACCAGCACAAAATGTAATTATGAAATAGAACAAGAGATATAAAGTGAAATTATTTAAAAATAATAAGAAGATCCTGGAGAGTGGGAGCGCCATTTTAAAAGACCCTGTACTTAAAAATGAACTCTCCGGGGCACCAGGGTGGCAGCGTGCTAGTGTAGGTTTTTCGATCATCCATCCAAGTGGTGGCCGAGCTTAACTTTGAACACTGTTTGACGAGTACCCTGTATGTTATTTAACGCTAGATCTAAAAACCACTACTAATTGAACGATATCATTTACAAATATTCAAATTTATTTTTATGTCAAAATTAGGTTAGATGCTATGAAAAGCTAATTATCAAATACAGCCGTAAAATATAGTCTAAATTGATATTGTTTAGCAAAGGTACAAAACAAAGCATGGTTGAGTGGAGTCGTACAAATTACATCCGGCTTCTAGCTACTAAAATCCCAAAGTTAGACTGTAAACATTTCGTAGTTCTTAGAAATATACTTACATTCCAAAATGGATACCTTATAGTTACACGCTTGTAACTTTAGCTAATACCATAGGCTAATAGGTATTTATTAGCCTATGCTAATACTAATAAAAATAATAGAAACACTTGCATTGAATGTAATCCTGCTTTACACGCACTAAATAGAAAAAACTATTAAGCTGTAAATGTTCTACAAGTAACGCTGATATAGATTCTTTAATTTAAAACTAATTACGTGTAGTATAAAACTTCAACAACTATGCTATTGTAAACCAGGCTTTGCATTTTCTTTTTTTATTGGCGGTGTAATATTAGCTTTAGGGCTGAAAGTGCGGTTATGGTATTTATCAAAATTTAGAACCTTTGTATTATTTTGTATTCAAAATGAAAATTATAATTTAAATGATATTCGGTATTTAATATGCAATTTTGTCTTTATTTTTCATGAATATTTTCCTTCTTTGTCTAATTACGTGTACTACGAAACTTTAGTAACTATGTTATTGTAAATCAGACTTCATATTTTTGTAGCTGGTGTAATAACAGCTTTAGTATAGGTTATGTTATTTTACCAGAACTTCAGGTAATTTCGGAATCAAGATAAAATTTAGAACTGAGATGTTATGAATACATGATTAAACAAATTTTATCCTTACTGTGCGAGGCAAACCTCATTGAACAGTAAATACATAAATGACTGTTCACTTTTTCTCAGTATAAATAAATTCTAAGTCCAACGTCTGAGGATATAAGTGTTTATTTTGCCAAATTTTAATATTTACAAGTATGTCTTAACTCTACTAAGTTTAAACGAATAATGCTGAAAAATATTCTGCAAGTAACATATCCCGTTGCTGTACAATAAAATAGTGGGGAAACGAAACGTGCTATTAGTAAATAATCTATATAAAAAATGAAGATGCAGCGGCGGTAGAACACCGTAATAAAAACATAAATAAGAAAATACAACAAACTACTTTTAGCTTGGATCCTTTGACCCAAGCGCAATTCGAAATACAAAAAAGCAATAATAAAAATAAACTTATTTTAAACTGTAATATATCAATAAAATTTAAAAGTGGCTGAGAAACCCTTGTACTAAAAGTACCGTTCGTTCTCTGCAAAAGTTTTTATGGCGCGAACACTTACTTTTCATTAATCTTCTTCTTGGTCTTCTCTAAATACCTATACTACGAAATTTGAATAATTATGCTGCTGTAAATCAGGCTTTGCATTTAATATTTTTATTGGTGGTGTAATATCAGCTTTAGTACAGCGAATGAGGTTATGGTGTTTTATCGAAATTTAGAACTTTCAGGTTATTTTGTAATCAAGATGAAAAGTAGAATTGAAATACATATATTTTTTTAATACTTGATTTAACAATTTTATCCGTATTTTCATTCTTCTTCTTCTTCGTCTAATTACGGTTACCGCGAAACTTTAATAACTATGTTAGTGTAAATGAGGCTTTGCATTTTCTAGTTTTATTGCTGGTGTGATAACAGCTTCAGTACAGCAATTGAGGTTATGGTACTCTTATCAGAATTTAGAACTTCCAGGTAATTTCCTAATCAAAATGACATTTAGAATTGAAATGTTATTTTTTATTGAATACGTGATTTAACAATTTTATTCTTGTTTTTCATTAATTTTCTTCATCGTCTACTTTTAGTGCGAAACTTTAATAATTATGTTATTGTAAATCAGGCTTTGCATTTGCCATTTTTATTGCTAGTGTAATAATAGGTTTAGTACAGCCAATCAGGTTATGGTATTTTATCGGTATTTAAAACTTTTTCAGAATTTCTTAATCAAGATGAAAAAAATTAGAATTTAAATGTCTTATTTTTATAGATGATTTAATAATTCTGGCTTTATTTTTAATGAACCTTCTTCTTCTTCTTCGTCTAATTACGTAGTCTACGAAACCCTAATAACTAAATTAGTGTAAATCAGGCTTCGCATTTACTATTTTTATTGCTGGAAACAAAGGACAGAATTGTTAAATCAATTTCAGTTCTAAATTTTCTCTTGGTTATAAAATAACCCGAAAGTCCTAAATTCTGAAAAAATACCAATACCACAATGGCAGCTAAAGCTACTATCACACTAACAAAACTATAAAATGTGCGTTTCATAAAACACATAATTACGCGATAAAGAAAAACAAGGACATAATTGTTAAATCGCGTATTCAGTACAGAATAACATTTCAGTTCTAATTATCATCTTGACTAGAAAATAACCGGAAAATTCTAATGTGATAGTAGCTTTAGCTGCAATTAAGGTTAAAATATTTTAAGAGAATTTAGAACTTTTAGGCTATTTTGCAATCAAAAGAAAATTTAGAATTTCAATTGATTTAACAATTTGGCCCTTATTATTTATGAATCTGCTTCGTCTAACTACGTGTTTACAAAGCTTTAATAACTGTGTTAGGCTTTACATTTTCCATTTTTATTGCAGGTGTGATAATGGCTTTAGTATAACAACTGCGGTTGTGGCATTTTATCAGTATTTAGAACTTCTGGCTAATTTCTTAATCAAGATGAAGAAAAAATGGAATATAAAAATTTGCATTATTTTTTACACATGATTTAACAATTCTGCCTTTATTTTTAATAAACCTTCTTTTTCTTCCTCCAATTACTGTTCGACGAAACTCTAAAAACTGTATTAGTGTAAATGAGGCTTTGCATTTTCTATTTTTACTGCTGGTGTGATAATGGCTTCAGTATAACAATTAAGGTTATGGTATTTTATCAGATTTTAGAACGTTTAGCTAATTTCTTAATCAAGAAAAAAAATAGAATTTAAATATTTATTTATTTTATACACATGATTTAACAATTCTGTCTTTATTTTTAATGAACCTTCTTTTTCTTCCTCTGATTAAGTGTTCTACCACTAATAACTCTAATAACTGTGTTAGTGTAAATGAGGTTTTGCATTTTCTATTTTTACTGCTTGTGTGATAATGGCTTCAGTAGAACAATTGAGGTTATGGTATTTTATCAGCTTTTAGAACTTTTAGCTAATTTCTTAATCAAGAAAAAAAATAGAATTTAAATACATATTTATTTTTTACACATGATTTAACAATTCTGTCTTTATTTTTAATGAATCTTCTTTTTCTTCTTCTGATTAGGTGTTCTACGACTAATAACTCTAATAACTGTGTTAGTGTAAATGAGGTTTTGCATTTTCTATTTTTACTGCTTGTGTGATAATGGCTTCAGTACAACAATTGAGGTTATGGTATTTTATCAGCTTTTAGAACTTTTAGCTAATTTCTTAATCAAGAAAAAAATAGTATTTAAATATTTATTTATTTTTTACACATGATTTAACAATTCTGCCTTTATTTTTAATGGACCTCCTTTTTCTTCCTCTAATTACTGTTCGACGAAACTCTAATAACTGTGTTAGTGTAAATGAGGCTTTGCATTTTCTATTTTTACTGCTGGTGTGATAATGGCTTCAGTACAACAATTAAGGTTATGGTATTTTATCAGATTTTAGAACTTTTGGCTAATTTCTCAATGAAGATGAAAAAAAATAGAATTTAAATATGCATTATTTTTGCATATGATTTAACAATTCTTCCTTTATTTTTAATGAACCCTCTTCGACGAAACTCTAATAACTGTGTTAAGTGTAAATGAGGCTTTGCAATTTTTATTTTTACTGCTGGTGTGATAATGGCTTCAGTACAATAATTGAGGTTATGGTATTTTTCAGATTTTAGAACTTTTGGCTAATTTCTCAATGAAGATGAAAAAAATAGAATTTAAATATGCATTATTTTTTACACATGATTTAACAATTCTGTCTTTATTTTTAATGAACCTTCTTTTTCTTAATAAATTTCAATTCTAAATTTCCTCTTGGTTACAAAATAACCGGAAAGTCTTAAATTCTGAAAAAATACCATTACCACAATTGCAGCCAAAGCTGCTATCACACTAACAAAACTATAAAATGTAAAGTCTGATTTACAATAACATAGTTATGAACGTTTCGTAGAACATGTAATTACATGATAAAGAAAAACAAGAATATCATTGTTAAATCATGTACAAGAGTAAAGAATATCATTTCTGTTCTAATTATCATTTTGATTGCAAAATATCCGGAAAGTTCTAGTGTCATAGTAGCTTTAGCTGCAATTGACGTTATAACATTTTATCAGAATTTAGAACTTTCAGGTTAGTTTGTACTCTACAGGAAATTTAGAATTACAATTAATGTAACAATTTTGCCTTTATTTTTTATGAATCTGCTTCGTCTAATTACGTGTAGCTTTAATAACTATGTTATTGTAAATCAGGCTTTGCATTTTCCATTTTTATTGCTGATGTGATAACAGCTTTAGTACAACAATTGAGGTTATGGTGTTTTATTAGAATTTAGAACCTAATCAAGATGAAAATTAGAATTGCAATTGATTTAACAATTTTGTCGCTATTTTGCACCAATCTAATATGTAAAAACAAATTTAATATCTACACAATTTGACATTTTGCTACGTAAGGACTAACCACGAAATAGATGTTAACTGTTAACGATGGCAATACCTATTTATGAACAACAACACTATCGATCGTATTGCTTAATTTAAGCGATTAATTTTTGACAGCCGCTGGTAAGTTTCTGCATGAATTTGTTTACGTTTTAGCTTAACAAATTATTCAAAAATTGCAACAACTTGTTTATTAACGGCAATCAAAACACAGCTCCACCACAGCAAAAAATCGACAAGGTTTTATTCTTATAAAAATGTAACTTACAATGTTTAACATCGATAATTGAAAAATGATATCCAGTAATACATTTTTTAAATGACCTTCAGCTATTTTTCCATTCAAAACAAACATTTTCACGTGCTTGCGGAATTAGCTTTCAAACCATTCCGCTGCTATTGATTAAACGTCAGTCCTTGCTTCGAATTTCCGTAGGCTTTAATTACAACCAAAGGGCTGCCTAGAATCCTACAGGGCATTTTTTGAAATACACCGCAGGTCGGGGAAGACCCGGCAATTTTTACGTGCGAGGACGCCATCCGCGGGTCCTCCTCACGTGCAAAACACCGACAGGCCGCTACAATAACGCACAAGAAACGCATAGAACACGTCTGGCACGAGCAAAATTAATCCGTGAAAATGCGCCTTTGGCACGTGCTGTGCGATTATTGACATAATATAAATAGTCACGACATGACAACACAGCAAGTGCGCACTGCCGGCCGCCTGCGAGCGGTGCAGTGTCCAAAAGCAAGTCTAAGGTGGTAAATACCTGCAAAATGTGCGTCCCAGCGAGGTACTCCACCCAGAAACGGGCTACGAAAACACAGACACACCACCACTTCGCGAGCTGGAGCAGCGTTTTCGGAACCGGCGGCGAATATCAATGTCAGCGAATGCGACAGCGCGAATGTGCGCGCGGCCGCGAGGTGCAGCTGTTGGAGGTGCTAGTCGGGCTGCGACTCTCCGGTGGACTCCTCTTCCTCATGGCAAACAGTGCGGCTGCGCTCGATCGCGAGGGTTCATCAAATCGCTCGCGGTCTGACCGAATTCTGCAGGACCCTCGCCGGTTATAAATTTAACGCAAAACAACGCACTGCAACGGGTTTCCGAGAAGCATCAACTCATTCATTAGCCGAGGTTACGTCCGAAAGCGGCGGAGGTCTCCTCTTTGTGTGCGTTGTTGATAATCATCGGGTTGTCGCTGAAATGTGACACCTATCTTGTATGCATTAGGAAGACTTCCGACTTTCCCTCGGGCTCAGATATTTGAAACAATGCCGACAATGGTATTATCAATCTTGTCTTCACAAAGGCTTCATAACTGAACTCTTATCGGGAAACCCCCGGTGTCGCCAAATGGAGCAATTTCACCTAACCATATCGTAATTTCAAGAAAAATAACAATTTCGTTAAAAAATTTAATACGAAATTTTAACAAAAATGTTCTCTACGAACCCAAAACAGTGGAGTTTAGAAAATGCCTGTTTGTAAGTATACAGGGTGTTTGTAAGGCGCCCTCTGTTTATGACGAGCTTAAATTCAATCTCTAACAGTACTTTGGGTTAAAAGTCAAAGGTGGGTGCAGCCTCTTCACCCTTGTTTGGGGACTGTCAGCAATAACAATCATACGGATAACGGGTTTTCGTCTTAATTGTTGAAGATAGTAAATATTGCTAGTAAACATATTTGGGTAGGGGTACCCAATTAGTGCTACATTAATACGATAAAGAATGTGCTAATTCATATCGACGTATAGTATAATATATACTAGGCTTGTTCAACTGAAACCCATGTTTGATCAACCTAGACTTGAAAACAAATGCAATAATTCACATGACGTTTGTTAATGTTAGTAGTGTTTGTAAGCAACACATTAATAAGTTTCTGGCGTTTGAATTTGATTCTGACTTTTAAAACTTCGATTTTGAAATGGCGTTTCTTGTTGAAAATCCGTCCAAGTTTGGTCTTGGCTTATGCACTGAGGGTGTGCAACCATTGCAGATTCATACGCGAATGCAAGCAGTTTAGGGAAGCACATGTACATATCGCGTACCCAACTGTGAAGGAATAGTGCCGAAAATTTAAGAAAGGAAAAGATGGGACTATGGATGAGCCGCGACCAGGTGCACGATGTACTGCATTAACAGAAAACAATATGGCATGTATGGCAGGCCTTATTAGAGAAAATCGTCAAATTTCAATAACAGAAATTTCAAAAATTGTTGCTGCGAGTGTAGGATCTGTCCTTAGTATTGTTCGTAATCTGGGTTACAGCAAAGTTTTTTCGCAAGGGATTGCGAATAGGCTTATCTCTGCAACACCTCACATACTGTAGGCAAAACGGTGATGACTTTCTTCTATCAATAGTTGCTGGCGACGAAACTTGGTGCCATTACCACGAGACATCCAGTAAGTTATCGCCGATGCAGTGGAAACATTCAAGTTCACCACCACCGAAGAAGTTTAAAGCACAACATTCTGCAGGCAAAGTGATGTTAACTTTTTTTTCGACCATGAAGGACTCTTGTCGATAGAGTTTCGGGAACCTGGAGTAAATGTCAATGCAATCCGTTCAATGAAACTTCTAACAAGCTTCATCAAGCAATAAGACGGAAACGTCCACGAAAACTTACGCGTGGGGTTATTTTGCTGCACGACAATGCTAGGCCTCATGTTGCTAATGTGGTAAAAGAAAATCTCCAACGAAAGAAATGTAGGGTTTAAGAGTATGCACCTATAGCCCAGATCTATCGCCTTGCGATTTCCATATTTTTGGACCGCTGAAAGGTACGTGAAAAGGTCGGCATTTTGAGTCTGATACAGAAGTACAGATAGCTGTGGAAGACTTCTTCAATCAGCAACCACAAGAATTCTATGAGCAGGGTATACGTCGGTTAATAAAACAATGGGATAGGTGCCTTAACTGTGACGGTAATTATTTGTAATTAAATTGCTGAATTAATTTTTTATAAGGCAAAGATGGGTTTCAGTTGAACACACCTCGTACTTTCTGATCATTCTCGTCAACCCGTAACAAACTGCTGTCATTGGCTCATCGGTTCATATAGGGAACAAGGAGAATTTGCGGAACATAGAAAGTCTCTATTGTAACAATGTATGAAGTAAATCAAAATAAAGCACACCTAAACAAAGATCCTCGTGAAAGGGCCGAGGATCGACATCTTACGAGAATCGAATCTACTTTGTTGTGTTTCCTCCTTTCCTCGGTATTTCTCACAAAATACATACAAAAATATCAAGTCATACACTACTTAACAATGGATATACAGTATAATCATTTTACCTGGTAACAAGTAGGTAGGCTACACCTCTCACATTTGAATGAAAGGTATAGTTAAGTTTTCCTTTTAATGTACATTTACATCCAAGAGTCTTTTGGACAGGCAAATGTCAACTACTGTTTTTTCAAAATTAACAAACTCCTGTACAAAGTTGTTGATTTGTATAGATTCTTGTGGTAAAACAGTTTCAATGTATTCTAATAGCCAGAAAACGGATATGATGTTAATTTTGGGAGAATGCGGAGGGGCGACGGACGTAGCAGTATGTGGGATATACACAAAGATACCCGGATAGGCTCCTTCCGTCATATAATGCCTTTAGGCATTTGTAAAGAAATTTCTGGCAATATGGACAGTTTTCCAAACCAAAGACGAGACAAAGACATGTCACAACTGCAAAAGCTGTAATTAGTAATCCCCACATAAGCCAACGATCAGCTGCAAGAACTGTAGGCTTTGGCCAAAGTTTAGTATTTAACATTTTACCACCTCACTGAAGATGATTACCCCCGTCGACAGTAGACTAAAAATATTTGTATGTTTTGCCGCGCTGTTCAGAACAAAATCGAAATTAAACAAAAACAGCAACAAATCATCAGGCTCAACTGTCATGAATACGAACAAAAAAAAATCATGGCTTGCTGTAATCAAGTTCTTTTTTGATCTCTCTGTACTTACTGTCAACAAACTGGAATTTTTGTTCTGTTATTGACTGTTGGTTGAAAATTTAATTATTCAAGTGCTTGTAATATGAATTTTTTTAAAAGATGAAATGGTTATTATGGTATTTAAATTGGGGCAGCGCCAAAGAAATTGTTTATTAGCTTCCAGAGTTTACACTGAACGTTTCCCAGACCGACGACATCCCTGTGTATTGACTTTCAAACGATTACGACAAAGATTTCTAAATACAGGCACTGTTAAATACGATAGCACTCCACGAAGAAAGCGTAGAACTAATAAAGATGGTATTTTCGAAAGCAATTTTCTGGAATGGTGTGCTTACGTGTTGTCCCAGTGATAAAGTCTTCTCGTTCTTTCGTACGGCATTTTCGTGTTCTTCTTTTCTCACATTGACTCGTCTGTTTGTTTGACCTATGTATGTATGATCGCAGTCTGGGCAAAGGTTTCTCTTTGTCATCCCGTGGCTTCGCTCGGCTGGGTTTAAGTGTATCATTGATAGTTTAATTCTTGAAGCCATTTCGTCGTAGGGCTTTTCGAAGTTTCTTCATTTCTTGGTCTATGTTTTCTGGGTCTGCAAGTCTTTGAGAACGGGTGACCAGGGTTTTAACCACTGATCGAAGTTGTGCCGGATGGTTGACTCCGCATTGAGATAGCGGTCTGGTTTCCATCCGATTTCTTTTTGCCCAAAACATCCAGGAACGGTAGTTGGTTTTCTGATTCCATTTCCATCGTGAATTTGATTTTCGGGTGGAGACTATTTAGATGGTCCAGGAAGTTGTTAAGGTGTGCCTCTCCATGTTGCCAAATAACAAAGGTGTCGTCCACATATCGTAGCCAGAGTATGGGTTTGTGTACTGCTGTTTCTAGTGCTTTTTGTTCTAGGTTTTCCGTGAATAGATTCGTAATGACTGGGGATAGTGGAGAGCCCATTATTGCGCCTTCTATTTGCTTGTACCGCTGGTTGTTGTGCAGGAAGTACATGTTCTTGAGGCAGTGTTTCGTCAATTCCATTATGTGGGCTGGTGGATCATATTTTTGTTTGATTATGTTCTTAACGTAAGATGCGGCTTCTTCGGTGTAAGGTTGTAGACGTTTTGCCAGGTATCTTGCCAGCTGTTGTAGGGGGGATCCTATTGAACTGACAATTGGCCTGAGAGGTGCTCCTGGTTTGTGTACTTTTGGCAGCCCATAGAGTTTCGGACATCTGGATGATTTCTACCTGGGTATCAGCTGTCGTTGTATGTCTTCGGCGATAGGGCTCTGTTTGATATAATTTTTTGTAGTTTTCTCTAGATATGTGGTGGGATTCGTGGCGATGGGTTGGTAGGCTGGATCTTGTAGTAGAGAATTTATCTTGGAGTTGTATTCCGTAGTGTCCATAACTACTGTTACGTTACCTTTGTCTGCAGGTAGTATGATGATGTTTTCATTCTTCCTTAATTGCTGTAGAGCTTGGTTTTCTTCGCTTGATATGCTCCTTTTTGGTGGTTGAGAGGTTCGTAAGACATGAGAAACGTCTTGGCGTATAATTTCAGCTGTGGTTTTGTCTAGTACTGAGATAGCTGATTCAACGTGAAGTTAAATCCTTTAGTTAGGAAATTTTGGCAAGCTTCATCAGTTGGGCAGTTGGTGACTTGAAAGGTTGTAGACCACTTTCGGTGACTGTGGATTTTCAGTGATGTTTGTCGGTTTCTGTTCTGATTGGAGCCGATTGAACTTTTCTCTTTGTTTGTTTGTGGTTAGGGTGGTATTGGTTTCAGACCTGAACTCGCTCAGCTGGTCCACAGTTTGCCAAAGTAACGGTAGATGGAGTTACTTAGTTGAAGATATAGGTGTAATAGCTGTTTGTTGACCTGGTCCAGAGTTCTTCTTATGTCATGGATGGATTCTCTGATTAAATTGAAGCTAGCCCTTTTGAGTATGTTCTCTGTTTCTTTGGTTTTCTTGTGGAAGGTTAGCTTCATGCTTTTAGGGATGGTCTTCTCATCTCGGCAGCGTTGTAGGAACGTCAAATCACATAGCAATTTGTTCTTTCTTGTCTTCAATTTTTTGAAGGTTTTAGTATGTTGAAAAATCTTCTCCGCGTAGAGATTTATGATGTGGGTTTTCAGATTTCCGCGGGTGTTGTATGCTGTGGTTGGTTTCCAGGAATTCTTCCGCGTAGCAACTTCTTGGCCCTGGGACGGACCGAGGTGGTTGTATTGACGACGTTTCGACAAACCCACATTTGCCATCTTCAAGTCTTGTCGGATAACTTTCTGCTGGTCATTCTTGTAATACGACTGTTGACGTTTGTTTCCGCTGGGGCTATATATACTTCTTGATCGTTTCGTGTGGTTGCGCTTTGTTGATTTAGAGCTCGGTTGCGTGTGACGGGACCGGCTGTGGCTGGAACGTTCTGATTTTGTTACATATCATAAACATGTGTATTTAAGCATGCCTGTAGCACGGAGATATTTCCAAACAAATGAACAAAAAAGCGAAGAAATAAATGGCGGGAACTTGGGGAAGCCTACATTCAAAAATTCATCGAAGAAAGCTGAGAGAATAAGAAGTTTATTATTAAAAAGTGTTTAACTACATGCCCTCTATCATTTCTGAAAATTAGGAACAATTATTCCGGAACACTCTGTATATATCTCGCAGGTTGTCGCATGTGTGTGTGTCGCACGTGTCCGTGATATACTGTCAGCGAAAATATGAGAAAAAAATGATCGAAGCCACCTCTTGAAATTATTTTTTTCTTGTTCGCTTACCACTTGGTGTCCTTCTCTAATTCCAATAGGGTGAATTGATGTCAATTAGCGCGGGAAGTTTAACAATTATTGGCATGTTTATTAATGAAAATGTTTGTACAGTATTTTTCCTTCACGGAAGTAATTACTTTTCTAATAAATTACGATCGGTGTTGTGCGTAAAATCTTACACAAACCGTACGAAAGACTCACAATGTAAATGTTCAGTAACTCAGTTACAAAAACAACATGTTCGTTACCTGTTTGACGAAACAAACATTAATTCGGACCTGATCCATCCTCTATATTGACACTTATTATGAGTGCATATACAATACTTTTTTGCAAGGCTTTTGAAAGGAAATGTATGAAATGCTTACATTGTAATTGTTTAGTAACTCAGTTACAAAAACAAAATTATACTCTTTATTTATTTCAGAAGACAAACAGCGTAGTGATTTGTTGAAACTTACATTCATCAGCAATTGAATATCCTCTACAGTGTCTTCCGTAAGCACGAATGCCCTGCCCTTAGATTTTCCTTTACAGAAGCTTCCTGCTTTGTGCTACTACTGAACGGTACGACGTGTCTGCTGACTAAAAATTTTATACGAACCGTTTCGTTGGGAATTGTTCCTTAACTGATTGAAGCAAGAATGGTAGGAGTACTGCCAAGCACCATTTTGGTTACGTTCTCCGAATCGCAAGTAGGATTCTAAAATAAATTTATCCTGCTCTGCTGTGAACACCATGTTAACCTAAAATTACACACTTGGTATCCTTATTGAAATAAAAATTTTGTCATTTGATTGTCGACTGATTACGACTTTTTAGACAATTACGTTATAAATGTTTAGACAAAACAGATCTGTTTTTAAAATTATCTTCATTTAGTAACACCGAGGTTTCCCCAATAATGGAATCAATGTACACCATTTTGTAGAGGGACGTTGATGGGACAGTGCCAACAAGCGCTGTCAGTGGAGATCACAGTGAAATGTGGTTCAATCGGTCGCGGGTCAATCCTCGGCTGAGGCGATCGTATTTTATTTGATTAAATTTAGGGTGCATGTTGCATGAATGGTTAGTGTGTAAGAGACGCCCGCACCCCCCTGAAGTAATGCGAAAGCGGTTCGGGGGGGTGGGATGGTAGTGTGAACGTAAAAAAAACACCATTTTGTAGTGTGCGTAAGCGTATTTAAAACCAAAGAAGATAATTTTTCCAAGATCTTTATTAATAATGGAGTAACAACCTATTAAGAGATTCACAAACAAGCTGTATCTGTGTGGTCGTCGATCTTTATGAATTTAAATTTGATAGGTTTATTAAATATTTATGGAGACAATCCGTTATTGAATAAATCCCGGAACCGGAAGTAGAAGAAGTAATTAAGAAGCTTTTCATCTATTATTTGATGAACAAGTATATGTATATATACCAATTAGTCGATAAACAATTTATTCATAAATCAAATTAATTAAGCGATTTGTTCATCTATTGATCGTATAATTCGCTACTGCGCAGACAATGATTCACAAGAAAGACATTTTTTATTAGAATACTAATTAGTCAGTAAATTATTTGATATACCAATGATTAATAAATTTTTTAATCCTTTACTTGAAAAAATATTATTTAGATAATTGGTTTGGATTTGAATTGTCGGTTTAAATGACTTTTACATAGATTTTTTAGAAAAACCAATGTTTAGGCAAATTTCTTATATAAATTAATTGATTAGCTGATCGTATCGATAATTTATTATTTGACGCATAAAAAACATTTAGATTGCCATTAAAATTCTTGAATATGGCATCAATTTGTTTTTGCTTAACTGTTTACTTCTACCAAGATTCATCGATCATATGATTAATCAATTATTTGAAATATTGATTTTAACTGTTATATTTCTTGTAGTATTTGACTACACTATCGCTTGACTGATTGGTCGTTTGCTAATTGATTGTTATATTATCCTATTTATTTAAATATTTCATAATAGGATTTTTGATAAATAGAATGCGCAGCTGAAGTATTTGATTAATTAATTGATTATTTAAATAAGGAATCATTTGATTAATCAATCATCTGATATACGTTGCCTACTTAACCGAATTCTAGATTAAATTCGCCGATGGACTGTTTATATTAATTCTTTATGTATTTATTTGACAACCAGCGTTTAATGAATTTTTTAGCAACACGTCGAGTTAGTTACACACTATCATTTAATGAATTAATCATTTAATAATTGATTTTGTTATAAAACGCTTTTTTAATACATATATTATTTCAAACACACGTAATTATTTATTCACTTTTCAAATGATTACATTGATTGTTCACAATTAACGGATTATTTAATAATTCAGTTGTTGATTAATTGATTTGATTAATTATTCTGTAAAAAGTATAAATTATAAATGCGAAAGCATTCCAAAGAACTTCTAAGAAACATCAGCGTATTAACTAACACAGTCTACAGCCGAAAAGACCGAATGTTTCGCTTTGATGATAAACAATGTGCAGTCATTGAAATATGGCAACACTCCAATGTACATTTAGAGGACTTTCGACCTTCCCTGTAGTCTATAGATATTTGAAACAATACTAACAATAGTGTTCACAATCTCATTTTAACAAAAGCTTTCATACCACAGCCCTTATCGGGGAATCCCCGGTCTCTTAAGTGTACATATTTCCCCTGAGAGATCAGATGCCTGCGAAGGTGAACTCAAGCTTCGCACATAGCTTGAGTTACAATAATGTCAACACAAGGTGTTTCTTTTGTAGAATCCCTAGGACATCGAAAAATCATATATATTTTACAACTTATTTGATTTTTTGTTACAGTTTTTTTTAATTAACTGATTACTTTATCAATCAATTGATTACTAATTAGTTCTAAATCCGTCATTTCTTAATCGTGTATGTTGGTTTGCCAGTAAGTTATATATAATTTGTCGCCCATTTTGTCAAAGCGTGACTGATTGACCTGCTTGTTAAATCGGTTTAATTTTGAGATGTTTGTCCACTGTTTACTTATTCAATTGTCGTTGCTGACTAGCTTATTCAGTAATTTTGTTAAATCAGTTTTTATACGTGAGTTTTATCGATTATTCAATTAATTAATTATTTGAGTTATTATTAATTTGTTCAACCTAAAGCTTGATAGATATTTGATTACAAAATATTCAGAGTGAAGAGTATAATTAATTGATTATTTTATTTCAAAATTACGCAAGCAATTGTCTAATTCGCAATTAATATATATTCAATCATCATTATTGAATAATTGTCATTTGATTATTGAATAATTGATGTAAATTAGTTTTAATTTATAAATGTTTATCAATTATTCAATTAATTAATTATATGAATTAATATTAATTTAAATATTCTAAAACTTATCGATATTTGATTGCAGGATATTCAATGTGAAGAGTACATCGAATTAATTATTTTACATATCAGTTACTTAAGCAATCCCTTTCGATAAATGAATTTCCATAGAATTCGCAATTAATTGATATGTAATTGCTACTTTTGATTAATTGTCGTTTGATTATTGAACAATTGAAATAAATTAGTCATTTGCTTCTCCATTAATATAATAATAAATTAGTTACAATTTGTGAATTTTTATTGATTATTCAATCAATTAATGGCCTAATTATTTACTTGATAATTCCATATGCTATTTTATAATTGATTATAGGACACGCACATTGGTTTTTTATTAACTCCTAAATTAACTATTTATTTTGATTTACTGGGATTAGATAGGAGAGAGAGAAGAGAGAGAGAGATATTATATGTGGCTTTTTTCGTTTTACGATTTTTTAACCGTTATGGTGAATTACATATTAATCAATTTTTTAAACATTACCGTATTGAATAATCACTTATTACTCATATTGTTAAATTTTTTCTCAAGGAACAAGTGTTGAATACTTTTTTACATATGCATCTTATTAATTATTAATTATGAAAAAATATATTTTCTAAGCACCCAACAAAATAATCGATAATCCTAGTTAAATTAATTTCTCTCATTAATCGATGTTTAAATAATGGAATTTTGGGTATAATATTTGAATAATTATTTTAATTTTAATTTTGTAACTAGGCAACTAGATGACAATATATTAATGATGAACAAGTATTTGAATTGAGTGTTTGACCAATTAATAAATTGTAATTAATTATTTCATATTTCTATTTACCTAAAAACAGTTTAATTGATAAGTCAATGAATTAATTGTTGTTATTAAAATTTATAGTAGGTAATTCTCTTCATTCATTTGAATTTGATAAATCATCATGTTAAAAACGTATGACT
>JABXWE010016796.1:0-27451 GCA_014611495.1 Limonius californicus | reverse complement strand
ATTATACCAATATAATTATTTTCCATCTACATATATGAAGCTGTCTTAATATTTTTACAAGTTCATGATGCTGACCTTTATCGAAAGCTGATTTATAACATTGTGTAATGTGCAAACACGTGTCATTTTTATAGTACTACTTTGGGCCAGGGATCTAGATAGTATAAATAAGCATCAAAATATTTAAAATGATGTTATGTTTAGTGATGAAGCTAAATTTCATAATAATGTGGGCATTAATTACACAATAGCCACTACTATATTCATTGAATGTGTGTTGGTAGCGGATTCAACTTACATGGTGAGTTTGTTGTGTACAGTTTTGATATTGAATATTGGGAGATCACACCGATTATATTTCCTTTTTCTGTCTTGCTATAAAACGCTGCATATTTAATGTTGGAGAGAGGATGTAGCTTACAACTCATGATGTTTCTTCTGTTAAATACTCAGTAGATCTAAAGCGTACTTTGTATGGCAGTTTATGGAAAAAATTAAAGTGGAAGGTAATGTTACGCATCCTTGACCACCATAAAGTCCCGGTCTGATACCGTTAGGCATTTTTGTATAGTTACAGTTAAGAATAGTTTAGTATTGGCTGCACGAAAGCGGACAAGAACTAAGAAGTGTGTATCAATGACATCGAATATTTTGTCTCGTGTGTATTGCGATGTAGTGAATAAGAAACTATCTTTATGATTTCATGTATCAGTATAACAGCACCCAATTAAAAGAATTCTATGATATTGTATTGTGTTATTGCTCATACGATTAGTCTGATGTATATGTGCGTAATAAAATGAACAATTCAATTAGTAATGATATTTACAGTAAAAATATGTCAGAAGCTACACGTTGTCTCCCTGTAACAGCCTCCAGAAAATTTAATTAATAATTAAGCTTAGAATTGAATCTATTTTCTCTGGCATTATTTATTCTTTGGAAGGTATGCTAAACCCGGATTTCCTGTATATCTCGTTGGAAACTAAATCCCCCCAGATTCCAAATGACAAGCAACCTGTTTAACAAAACTGCCAAAACTTTGTTGTCGTTTACCAATTTATGGTTTGGTCAGCACAGTTCAAAATTAATTTTAGTTAAAATTTGTTTGAATTATTAAGCTCATTTAACTTACTTTATTGAGGATACTGAAAATCTTTCTCTTAGTCATGCAATTACTGTATAAAGAAGATCTACATCATTTTAGTACAGTATAATTACAAGATAATTTTACGTCTGTAAGTTGAGTTAAAAAGTTTGTGGCCATTTGCACGGAACGACTGGAGCGTTCTTCGTTCCGGTTGACATTTTGTTCCGGAAACTAAACACCGTGCAAATGAAACTCCCTTAATACCTTTTCGATTCGATATTTAAACTAAAAGCATTGTTCAAGATTGCCTCAGGATGGGAATTTCACGTTTCTTTTTATTTTCAAGTATCAATACGGATGAATACGTTTAGTAAAAAATTAATTTTAAATAAAAGTAGAAAAGGGAGGATGTCCCGAAGAAAAGAATGATTATTAGCGAAACAAAGTTTTATTATAATGATAAACTTTCAGAACTTTCTACCGTAAGATTACCTACTTACAGCCACATAAATAAATAACAAGGTGTTTCTAGGAGTAAATGCTTGAAGACACGCGGCTTCACGAAAACTATCTAGGAAATATTCCGGTTACAACTTTTCCAGATCCGCAATGCAAATAGCGCCGTTATTGAAAATTAATTATTAACGCTTGTCATATATTATTTATCATCTATTCATTAATCGGCCGGTACAAAGTTCGTATTGATTTCACATTTATCATGCCGGGCAGGCGGTCAAATTATTAGAGACCTTAAATCAATTTACTTGTTAATTATTTAATATTGATTAATTGCATGCACTCACTGTTTGACGCGATAAGTGAAAATAATTTCCATTTTATTCATTTAACTGGGCTAGTTTCATACTTCCATTAAAATAACGATATTAAAACGTGATGAATGATGGTTGGCGGCGATAAAAGCATCTCACGTTATATTCCTGAACTACGTCCGCGTGGTGTTGATTAAATTAAGCAATAAGAGTCAGAAGTAATTGCAACAATAAACGTGTTTGGTAGTTCTACGAAGCGTGTTAATGTAGCAGAAATGTTCTTCACGGTTTGTTCTGTGGTTTTATTTTTACCTGCGCATAGTTCCAAAAATCATTTAGAACACATTAGAATTGTCTATTGGTTTCAACCACCTCAGATAGGGACTACGATGCTCACCGTATGTGTGGGGTTTTTATAAAACCTTACTTTCTTGAAGGGATGTTTACTCTGCAAGACTTTAACCTTAGGACAGCGGAAATGATGTCTCAAGTGATACCACTTTCACTTTTTTTAATATTTCCGCCGTTCTCCAAAATACAGCTTTATGTGTTTGTATATTCCTCGAAACATTTATTATGAGGCTATAGTATAAATTTCTTCAAAAAAATGCTTGGTATACCTGAGATTATCTTTTGAGATCATTTGAGACCCGAGGATTTGCTTTCCGTGCAGGCAATAAAAACAAACATCCTAGAAAGTATGTCCAAGTTTTAAATTAATTTGTCCGAGATATGGACAGGTTAGTAATAAAAATGAAAGCAAATCATGTTGTGAAGTAATTTTTACGCTATTTCTCGCAAAAACTGTTATTGAATAAATGCGTTATGCCTGAATGTCTAATTTATTACCTTTTTTAGTCTGCTGGTCAATAACTGCAAATGTTTGTAAAATACAAAAGTATTATAATTTCATTATTATGTGGAAGCTTTTATTAATAGCATAGGCGTCTTGGTGTTTCGAAAGTGATGTAAAAACACTAATAGACTTTGGTAAACCATTACCACCACGATATTCGGAACACCTAAATATGTTTTCCGGCAACTAATCTGCCATCTTCAGCAGGATCTTTAACTAACTGAAGGAACTTGACTGAGGAGTACCTTTGTAGATAAATCCTATTCCAAGTCAACAATTGAAGTCCAATCCTAATAATGTAACAAAGAAAGGCTTAAATACTGAATCTATGTTAGGGGATAACTGGTTAAGGAATTATTTTCAATAAATGAATTAAATCTGAGTTAGGAATTGCCCTATTATCTGAATTCAAGAGATCCCCCTATTTTTGAAAATATGAAAGCTCTCATAGCAATTCAATTTTTTAGTGCAAGAAACTTCAAATCAAATTCCGATTTTCTAGTTTTATACCGTGTCCTGTTTCATAAATATGTTGGGCAACACTTACGTAAGCTATGTTCTCTGGTGTCCGGTGAAAATCCCGAAACAAAAATCCCGAATCAAAAATCTCGAAAGACAAAATCACGAAAATAAAAATCTCGAATGGCAAAAATCTCGAATGACAAAAATCTCGAAAGACAAAATCCCGAAAACAAAAATCTCGTATGACAAAAATCTCGAATGACAAAAATCTCGAATTGTAAATGTTCGTTTCCAATCATATATATAGGTTTCAGAGAAAGAATTGTAGGGATTAAAGGGCTTGCATCTTTTACACATTTACATGGCGTTAATTGCCAGAATCATTTCAGTCAATGATGATGTTGATGACGATTTGTGGAACTGTCATAGTGCAGTGCAAGAAAATTTACCACAAACAAACAATTGCGTTGAAGGATGGCATAGACGGTTTAACGAAGTTGTTGCAGCTAACCATCCAAACATTTGGAAATTGATAGACTGCTTAAATAAGGAACAGCAGCTAAATGACATAACAATATATTCAGGGAAGAAATGTATTTGCACAGAAGAAACATTACAGGGATGTGACAGTCCGGTTGCAAAATTGTGTTGCTCGATATGTTGACATCATATAACTTAATAACTACAAAATCTGGATTATTCGAAATTTTTGTCATTCGAGATTTTTGTCGTTCCAGATTTTTGTTATCGAGATTTTTGTCAATCGAGATTTATGTCATTCGAGATTTTTGTTTTCGGGATTTTGTTTTTCGAGATTTTTGGTTCGGGATTTTTGTTTCGGGATTTTTACCTAGAACCATGTTCTCTAAACCTAACGTCAATTTTACGTTTAGTTTGCTCAATATATTTTCCATTACAGTGAGAACAGCCAATTTCCTAAATCTCTGATTTTCCCAAAGTTTTCACTTTGTCTTTAGGGTTTTCCATCAAGTTCCGAATTCTTTGAACAAAATACAAATTTGGTATTGATGTGTTTGCATATTTTATCAAGGCTGTTGGTTAAGAGGTAGAACAGAATTTTGTGAAATTTCTGGTCATTTCTTCCAAAATTGGTAAAGTCGTGGAATTACGAACATCAATTACGAACACAATCCGGTATCAATTTGGATTTAATGGAAAGGTAAGTGATGTGTGAACCAAAAAATTAAACGCCGCAATTTTATGTTGAAAACAATGATTTGAGTCACTGGTTGTCACATTAAATTATTTCCTATAAACGAAAAACTCTAATCCTCTACAGTTATTTCTAATAACTAATATGTCAAGAAACTCCTTTGGTTTCTTATTCATACGTGAATTTTATGGACTGAAATGTGGAATTTAGTTGGTTAACGAAATCGTCGATGTTATTCGTAGTAGTATCGAAAAAGGTAAAAATATCATTCACATACCTGATCCATACCCTGGGGAAATTTTATGCATCATTTTTAACTGCAATTTCGACATTACCCATACAAAGATTTGCCTCGAATGGAAATTACCCATTGTAGTACCCTGATACTGTTCGTAGAAGTTGCCCTCTATTTGAAAGCAGTTTTGGAATGTACTAAGAGTAGTTAGCACAAACGATTCGTTAATTTGCGCAAAGACTAAATTGGTTGCTTTGAGAAATTCCTGCAGGTATGTCATAGTTTGCGGAATCGGAACACTAGGAAACAAAGCACTTACATTGAAAGAAACTAGAATTCGTTGATTAATTCTAGTGCATTCTCTACCGAAAACGAAATTTCTAAATTAGAAAGCAAATAAGTCAGCGAGTTAATGCTCGAAACAATGGGATTCGTCGATTTACCTGTTTGTGTATTTTACGAAGACAGTACAGTTTAGGCTTAACGGAATGAGAATATACAAGTTTATATCTAAACGCTAGTGTATTAAGTCTGTGGCAACTTCTCAAAATTTCTGCTGTTTTCCTGATCATACTCCTTAATGGATTTTTCGTTAACTGTCTGTAAGGACCATTATTGAGCATAACATTCTATCTCTCAAAATAACCTTTTTTGTCCAAAATAACGACTCTATTACCTTTGTCAGCCTTCAGATGAATACAATTTCGATTTCTAAGTCCTTTAATAAGTCGATGGTCTCTGGATTCTGGTTTCTTGAATGAATGAATTTTCAAATTATTCGAAATCTGTGTTTTTCTCATGAACTGTTTTGTTGGTTCTCGAAATTGCTAATGGCTCTTTCAATTCCAACAATAATTTCCTCTACTGGAAGTTTTCTGTATTCTAAATTAAACGTGAAACCTCAGCTAAGAAGGGCCTATTCGTCCATATTAAAGCATTCACAAGATTTATTAGAGACAATATGCGGTGCATATTTCAGAGCGGTATTTTTACTGTCAAGTTTGGCACCTAAACTACGCAATGTTTTACTAGGGGTTAGCAATTCCTATTGTAATAAAATTAATGTGAATTAATTCCAATTTACTTCTCTTATTGTAAGGATATTTAAACTCTAAATCTAGCCATTTTCTTTTGGCGGAATTATGAACTACATGACTCATTTTACACTGTTTGCAAAACATTAATTTTAATTAATTAAGGAAAAACACTAAAACGTTTATAATCGTTTAGAAATAATAAACGCACATATATTCTTAACTTTCAAACTTAAACTATGGTACCTGTTTAATTCCTGGCCGGGAAGCCACTATAATAGGATTGATTCGAGACGGGCTCAGGCACTCAGGCTGCCTTCGTTGTAAAATAAAATAATTTTTATATGTTATCATACTTAGTAGCTAGATTATGTATAAAACCATGTCTTTTAATAGATAAAGTATTGGTATTCAACGTTTATAAAGAGTATCCATCGATTAATTTACGCTCTATTAATTATAATTTACAATTTAGTAACAAAAATCGTATAGTTCTACATTTTTTAAGTTAGAGATTTTAGCAAAAAATCACTTGATTTGCCTTAGTGCTTCAATTGCAATTTGCAAGTGCATATTAATAAAAAGAACATATATATATCTTGCGCTTCCAGTACCTACTAAACTTTTTTCTAAGTCTTATGGAATTTGTTACATTTTTAATAAACTTCTAGAGTGTCCATTTTATGCGAATTTGATTTTTTTTAAGTTGATAACAAAATTAAATTGTATTGTATTTTTTCTTTGAATGACTTTTTCCTTAAAAACGTCATTTAAAACAATCTGTTTTTGTATAATCGATGAAGAATTGCACTTGCGTTATCGCTTTGCTGAAAGTGTTGTAATGTTTGAAATTATTTTAAGG
This sequence comes from Limonius californicus, assembly GCA_014611495.1. Classification (NCBI taxonomy): domain Eukaryota; kingdom Metazoa; phylum Arthropoda; class Insecta; order Coleoptera; family Elateridae; genus Limonius; species Limonius californicus. The sequence goes on along the minus strand of JABXWE010016796.1, from coordinate 20,968 downwards.
CATCAGAAACATTCCCTTCGACTTGCTCCGATTGTTCTTACACTTCTTCCTTTTGTTCTTTGTTGCCCTTAGAACGAAATTCTTCAGTGATCTCTTAGTTTGCTAATCAACGGACAGTTATTCCGTTATCACCAACATGGACACAATCTGTATATACATGACTGTCCAGAAATTTAACTTAACTCATCCTCTGGATTCCAATATTTCCCAGTTAATGAAATGGGTTCCTTTACCTAAAACAATTATGGATATTTTTGGCGGATATCGTCAAGTCTACCAAGCAAGACTCAGTATGTTCAGGGCTTCCAAATTTATTAAAGATTTAATACTGCTGGCATCTTGCATTTGAACGATTCGCAGCAACATCTCTTTTCTGTAAGTTTGTTTAAAGCTCCATGTTGTTCTTGATGGAAAAATGTCAAGCTTGATGTTGCATAGTCAAATTGACGGTTATGCCAGACAATTTCCTACAAGTAGCAAGATTTTCCGGTTGTCTCGAGAATCGGATTCGCCTTCGCGATGTGAAGGGAATCCCCCAACGGAATTTGATTCAGATATACTGGACTTTTAACGAATTTTTAGTCCACTACTAGAGAAAGTCGATAGCATTTAAATAGGTTTAAATGATTCTTTATTCGGAACTTTACTAATTGGTCCATTACAGTCGAGAGTCTATTATAAATGGACTATACTGTATAAGTAGTAAGACTTTTATATTATATTAAATAGAAGTCAGACGCGCATATAGTTTGAGTACTGATTTGATTTAATAAAAAATTAATTAACTTGCCGCACACAGATTGTATAATTAAAGTATGAAACTCATAAAAGTATTTGTATTTTAAAGCTTCCCCACGAATAATCATTGTCTTTGACAACAAAGAAAACTAATTTAGAGTAACACAGATATTAATACTCAACAGCAAGGAATAATGCAGATAACATTTCCAGGGATTTTATAATATGATTTAATTAAACCAACCTTATACACTTCATTCCATATACAGAGATTCTGAACATGTGCTAATAACTTTAACCACATATAGCTGAGGTTTTTTAACCCCTACATCACCTTGTAATGTTTTTTCATTCAAGATCGTTACTAACATTTTGTGTTTCAAATTTTCTTTACGTCTATTCACTATGATGTAAATAACTATTTTGTTTCTTATTCCAGTTTGATAAACTTTGTTGTTTTGGAAAGCTCACAGCCAAAGCTTAATTTCTACTCAAGATATGTACAGTTGAGTGTGAAAAGTTGATGAAATTGAAGTAAAAATTTGGTTAGAAAATTTGGAAATAAATTTATACTTCTATTCGAAACTTTGTTAGATAACTCATATTTAGATAAATAAACTTTGGAAAAGCCCTTACAACTGCGATATTTAGAATACCTAAATACGTACTTTATTTACTTAAACCACTGTCTCCAAGCAGTCCTAAGAACACCAACATGGGAGCAAAGTCATACAAGACCCATTTCCCCCTTCTACGCAGCTAAAATTATTTCTCCAGTGTGGTGGAGGAAACAGGAAGTTTTGCAGAATAATCTTAAAAATACCATTTTTAGGACGAAGTAGTGATAGAATGCAATATATTTACCTAAAGTCGTACGTTAATCGTAAATTTAAACTTATACAGGGTGTCCCTCACAAGGCAATGGCAAACCAGCGAGACATTCTGCCTAGTAAATCTTCTCTGAAGTAGAAGTGTTTACACTTCCCGTGGTTCGGAGCCCACGTAAAACTGTAGGTCCTCTATGTCTGTGACACTCTAAACACGCGCAACACAGGCATAGGAGAGAAGATCTCTACGTCTCATAAGAGATACAGTACTCTAAGAGGGTGTCCCTAAGTTGCCTTAAGAGCTTCAGGTAAACTTTTTATACAACCGATATAGACCTCAAAATTGCCAACAGGAACTTTCTATTGCGCTTAGTTTTCTCATAAGAGCCAGTTAAAGAATCTGAAACTTGGTAACACTGTCGAAGCTACTTAGGAAAAAACCAAAATCAGTAAGCCAACAGAAATGTTGAAATGTTTAAAGTAAAAATTAGTGCTTTGTAAAAAGTAACTTATTTCACAGAACATGTTAGAGAATAATTAACCCTTGACGATATCTGACAAACATATCCGTTATTATTTTAGGTATGCAGGATTGGTAAAGGATTTTTATAAAGTCATCTCATATTTTTGAATTTTTTGTGTTACTCGAAGTTTTAGTAAATGCATTATTTTACAACTTACATTCTAATTTTTTTATCAACATAAAAAATTCAAATTCGCTTAAAATGGACACTCTAATAGTTTATTAAAAATGTATCAAATTTAATAACACTTTGGAAAAAGTTTAGTACTGGAAGCGCAAGATATATACGTTATTTTTAGTAATTTGCACTAAGATAAATCGAGTGATTTTTTGCTAAACTCTCTAACTTAAAAATTAAAAACCATACGATTTTTGTTACGTAACTGTAAATTATAATTGATAGCGAGTAAATAATTGATGTGTAGTCTTTATAAACGTCGAATACCAATACCTTTGCTGTTAAAAGACATGGTTTTGTACATTACCTAGCTATTTAATGTGATAACAAACAAAATTATTTTATTTTACAACGGAGGGGCCTGGGTGCAAAACTGTCTATTAAAATTTTTGGAAGTTTAAAATGCTGTTTCAACGTGAATAATGCAAGTTTAACGATGTTCTGAGGAGTTATTAAATCATGTAAAAATCAAATACACCTCTAGTTTATTTTATGAGGAACAAAACAAAAAGACATATTACCCTATACGAATTCAGCTACAAAACTATTTGACTATAAACGTTCCTTAGACAGATGTAAGATTTTGAGAATACTAACATCATTTACTACATGTCTTCTCTTCTTCTTCTTCTTTGTTTTAAGGCTTTGGCTTGTTTTTTCTGTTTTGCTAAGCCTCTTGAGATATGGAGGTCCACCATTCGTGCCATCTTTTAGGTGGTCTACCAGGGGTCTCCTTGTGTTAGGTCTATCATGTTTTGCCCATTTTGCCCAGCGATCATCTTCCATTCTTCCAATATGATCCCTCCAATGTATACGTCTCGCTCTTCTGAACCTTACCACATCTTGCACTTTAAGTTCTTCTCGTATTGATGCTCTTCTTACTTGATCCCTTAAGCTTATTTCCTTAATAGTTTTTTAAGTTTTCATTTCTGCAGTCCTTTGTATATTTGTTGTTTTTGAGGTTTCTGCTCGGGTCTCACAGTGGTTTTGTAAATGCGGACTTTGCTTTGTATTGATATAGTTATGCTTATTTCTCCAAATTAGAGCTCGCAGGTACCCCGATACTCTTGAGGCGCTATTTGCCTGGGTTCGAACCTCTTGATATAGATTTTGACAGCTCGATATTTCAAGTCCCGGGTAACTACACCGCATATTTTGTTTGATGGGTTGGTCATTTACTGCTAATTTGCATCTGACAGGATATCTCGACATCACCATTGCTTCAGTCTTAGGTATCTATGGATATTTGCATATTGGACTTTTCTGCTGTTATTTGGAAACTATAAAGTTGTCGCTGCAAGTCATCATCGTTTTCTGCCATCAATATCGAGTGATCAGCGTAGCATAATATTTTTAGAGCTTGTTGCCCCATTCTGTACCGTCCATTAACTTCTTTGACATTTTTTATTATTTTTTCCATTATTAGATTGAAGAGGGTTGGGCTCATGCTATCTTCTTGTAGGATTCCTGTCATTATAGGTATTTCTTCTGTTAACCCTTGATGTGTTTTTATTCGGGTTCTAGTTTTCTTATTGAGGTGTTCTATAACTTTGATGTAGCTTTGTTCAATCTTAAGTTCTCGGAGTATTGCTATGACATCTGGTAGTTGTACTCTATCAAAGGCCTCTGTGAGGTCAACTAGGCAGAAGCATAATGGTTTATTGAATTCTAAGGACTTTTCGATTATCTGCCGTAAGATGAATATTGCGTCAATCGTCGATCTATTTTGCATAAAGCCTTGTTGTTCCTCACTCATTTCGATTTCATTTCTTATTTTGATGGTCATGATTTTTGTTAGTAGCTTACTTGTTGCGTTTAACAGAGTTATTGCTCTATAGTTCTGAGGGTCGTTCTTATTTCCCTTCTTAAAAATCGTTGTTGTGATGCTTACTCTCCATTCTTCGGGGGTTCTTTGAGTTGAAATAATTTTTTGAAATAGTGTTGTTAGTGCTTTTTCCAATTCAAGACCTCCATATTTAAGCATTTCGTTTGGGATGTCGTCAGTTCCTGGAGCTTTTCTATTCTTTAATTTTGTTATTGCTTCGTGTACAGCCACTTGGTTATACTGCCTTCGTCTTGGGGCCCCACCGGGTTTATATCCGCAGAGGTGTCTTCTTTGGTGTCTTCTTCGGGGTTTCCTTATTCCTGTATAGGTTTTGTTTGTAGGATGTCCACTTTTCTGGTTTGATGGCATTTATTTGTACTTCTTCGTTAACGGCTTTTTTTCCTGTTTCTTAGTACATTCCAGACCTTTTTCCGTCCTCCGTATAAATCGTTTTCCATTTCAACCAAAAATTTTTTCCAATACGTCTTCTTCAATGTTTTTATTGCTTGGTTCACTCTATTTCTGACTATCTTATATGTTTCGTATGCTTCTGTTGTTCTTATGTTTCTGTATTTAAGGTAGGCCTCTTTCTTTTGCTTTGCTAGTGTTTTTACATCGTCTGTGAACCACGGCTTATCATTTCTTCTCCCATTAGTATTCGCCCTTCTGATTCCAAGTGCTTTATTTGCGCTATCGGTCATATATGATTTTATTTTCTCCCAAATTTTCTCAGCGTCGTCATTATCTACTATGGGATTAGAGATGATTTTTTCTTCTAGTCTATTCCTATATAAGGTTTTGGTGCTATCATTTTAAAATAGCTCTATGTTGAATTTATTAATATATAGAGGAGGTTACTAGATACTAGATGTCTACTGACAATATTTTATATTAAGAATAAATGGCTTATCGAGCATCTGTCCGGCGAATAATCGCCGTAGCGAGTAAATAGATGTCGAGCAACGAAACTCGCAAGGAAACGGCTAGCGAGCAAGTGGGCGGGCAAACATATTCTTCTTCTTCTTCTAGCCTGTTTCTATCCATTGTCAGATATAGGCCTGCTTAATATTTGTCCATGTTTTTCGGTTCTGTGCTGTTGTTTGCCATTTAAATCCTCCTGCTCTGTTGAGGTCATCGGGCCATCTCGTTTGAGGTCTTCCAATTCCTCGTTTATTTTCCCATGGTCGCCATTCTCCAAGTTTTTGCTCCACTTATTTTCCACTCAGGCTACATGCCCGGCCCATTCTCATTTTAGTTTGGCAATTCTACGATTAATGTCGTCTATTCCAGATTTCTTCCGTAACCATACATTCGTTTTTCTGTCTTTGGGGGAAACACCAACCATTCATCTTTCCATTGTTCTTTGACTGATTGTCATTTATCTTTAGTAAAAATCCAGTTTCAGTACCATATGTTAATACCGGTAATATACTTTTATTAAGAAATTCTGCTTTGAGGTGTATAGGTATGTTAATTTTCCATACATGTATAGTTCAGCTTACCGAATGCCACCCATCCCATTCTTCTATTTATCTCGTTGCGCTAATTTTCTTTGTCAGTTTTTATTTCTTGTCCTAGGTAGACATATTTCTTTACTTTTTCTATTTGTGTATTCTCTATTATTATTTCTCTTTGGTCTTCGTTTTCGGTTGTCATTATATTTGTTTTATCTAGATTCATTTATAGTCCTGCCTGTTTTGACGTAGCGTTTAGATCATTAATCATCATTTGTAGGTCTTCAAAGTTATCAGCTATAAGTAGGATGTCATCAGCGTAACGTAAGTGATTTAGGCGTTCTACGTTTATAATGATTCTTTTATCATCCCAGTTAATTCTCTTAAAGGCGTCTTCCAGTGCTAGCGTAAATAATTTGGATGATATACCATCTCCGTGCCTAACACCTCTTTTGCTTTTATTGGTTTTGTATTTTCATGTAATTTTATTGTTGATGTAAATACGTTCGATGACTTTTGAGTATCTGTAATCAATTTGGGCGTTTTTCCATGCATTAGTAATGGCCCATATTTCTATGCCATCAAAAGCTTTTTGATAATCGATGAATGCTAGTCATAAAAGTATCTTGTATTCTGTGCTTTTCTCTATTAGCAGACTTAACGTTATTAGCAGTTTTAACGTTTGGAGGTGATCTGTCGTTCCAAATCCTTGCCTAAAGCCCGCTTGCTCTTTCGGTTGATAATAATTTGTTAGTCAAGCGGTTAGTTAATATTTTACTAAATAGTTTGTAAACCTGTGATAATAAGCTTATTGGCCGCTAGTTCCCCTGCTCCGCCACATCCCATTTTTTATGTAATAATATTACTACTGCGTTATTCCAATCAGATGGTATGTCTCTCTTTTCTAGGCATTATATAGAGGCATAGAGAGAAATTCGTAATATGGTTCCAACTATGTTGTAACATTTGAACTCTTTGATTCGAATATAACTATGTAAGAAATAATGTTGGTGTCATATCTTCAATTAAATTCTTAATTTACAATGCCTTAAAATTCAGAGTTGAAACTAGTTTTCATAGTGACCTTTTACGATAAATAGAAAGAATTTATTCATATCAGTTCTAAAAATATTTACTTTATAGGTTAATAATGCGAAAGCATATTGTGAGAAACCTTTTAAAAAATAATTGGTAGTAAAATTTATATTTTCATATTTTATTTTAGATATGAGGAAACAATTTAGAACGTCCCAAATGCATATCACATGCAAACAATTATTTTCTCTTATTTTTAAATAGTAATCGCACTTATCATGCAGTTTAATATTGGTATGGTCGCCACGCAATGTATGTTTCTAAAGTTTAAATTTTATATTAAGAATCTGTGATCATGTATAATACTGCACGATGATGTATAGTTGGATTGCTGAATTATGCTATAAATAATTACTAAAGTTATCAGTGTTTAGTTGCAAATAGGAGACTATTCTTGGAAAATCTCATGTTGAAATTTGTGAATACATTTTAATTGCCTTCTGGCTGCGTCCATTTTGGTGTAACTTGTTGTTGTTTAGTACCAGTTTAAACTGGTGTTGTATCTATTATTAGCGGCAGGTTTACATAACTACTGGTAGCTGCATTTTATATGTGTATAAAAAAACGATTAAGGGAACCCTGACGATGCAGATACAGCTTAATAATGGTATTATTGCTCAATATACAATTCTGACTGCTTGCTACTTTCAAACTGTGGAATTCAGTCAATTAGCAGAAGATAGTGGAGCGTAATGGACATCCTAGATACCGGGAAATTCTAGATAGGGTCAATGAAAAGCAAGTACTAAACCAATTATACTACTCCATAAATGAACTAAAACATCTAATAATATAACAGTTATTCCGGTTTTCCATAATTTTTATATCAACGTGGCTATATTTCCGTTGCAATCTAGTTAGTTTTATTCAAACTGCAAGCACCGCATTTTTACTAGATTATATATTGTGCGATTATAAAACTTTTGTTATCAAGTTGTTGTTAATAAACGTAAAAACATACGAATCGACTAAGAAACCAAACTTGAAAAAGTACCTTTTGCCTCTCTACATGACATTAAAATATACATTTTAGTATGATAGCTACCTCGGGAAGATATTTATCGCCAATGAACTCTTTTCTGATGCACACAGTTTCAAATTATTTTCCATTAAGTGGAAAGTTCTGCGAAGGTTTCCGATAAAATGTTTATTGTAATAACCAAGTGCTAACTAAAGCTTTTAGCGATATTGATGTGCTTTGATCTTATTTCGTACTATTTTAGGCAAATAATAGCAAGATAAGGTTAGCTCGTTATGCGTCCTCGTCAGCTACAACAAACAGTAATTCAATTTGGCTAGGATACCCATTTGCTAAAGTTTATACAGTCACTACTATTAGCAAGCGTTTGTACATTTCACAGAAGTTACAACCACATTTGTGAATAAAGCTCCCCATTTTATAGTCATTAGACGAGTCGACTGGTTACAAAGTAGAGCTTGACCGCTCTTTTGCATTTCCAGAGCTTTTTGTTGCAAAGGAGGGCGCTTTATTACGTCCACTTAAATACACACACGACAAAGTAATAGAGTTCCGCGTACGTCTATGTGCTTCTATAGTTCAAAGAGTGCTCATACAGATTTTCGTCGCTTTCATTGAATATTTGCTTCCTTTTTTTGGATCTGTGTTCTAGTTAGCACCACCATAAAGCAAAACTCGCTACTTTATTTAGAAGTAAACGAAACCCTTTCTTTTTTATTATGTTTACTTCAGTGTACTAGTTAAAGCTAAAATATGAAAGATTAATTGCGCGTATTTACCGCTTTTAAAATATTAATTCGTGCTCCTTTTGCATTCTTTAAGAAGTAATATTCCACCAAAATATCCAAACCGTGTATATTATGTGCGGCACTTCAAGTGAGTAAATTAACATCAATTTGTGATACTTTTTTCCCATGTATATGTTACTAAACAGGCTGCAAATGTTAATAATTAGGAAAAGCTATTAATTGAGTTAAATTTGTTACCTAAGTAAAAGGGAAGCACTTCGTTAAAGTTTTCCTATTGTATAATGAGCTTTATGTTTGAACTGATACAAAGAACTAAATTTACCATTCAGAGTGCATTTTAATCGCCTACGCCAAAACCTAGGTCTAACATCGTTTTCAATTAGAATTAAAATCCGAAACTCCCTTTGATCTAGGGTGCCCTAAGTGTTATTGTTAGAGAAAGTGCTAAGGCTAGGGCAAGTTTTTAAGCACCTACAGTGTTCGTGACTAGACTGGCTGCTTTTAAGTTTAAGGTCTTTCCAGGGAAAGAGGGAATGAAATGAAAATGTTTCTACGGTCCGCTTTAGCCTGCTTTTTCTTGAAGTGCGAGGCATGAAACGGGTAAAATTGAAGCTATGTTTGCTACATGGAATACATTTAGTATTTATTTCGGCCGAACGCATACAACTAACTGTTTACTGTGTCTGCAGGGAAACATACGAGTATGTCCCAACTTACATTATTCTGAGTAACTTCTGGTCAGGGATTTTCAATACATAGAAATTCAGTATTAGTGATTTTTATTTTTGAGCCTAGTTTATAACGTCACTGTTTGGTTTTTTTCTAACGACTAATGAAATTAATTTGTTAAATGATGCAAGAATCAATAATAGAAGCTCGAGTATTGAATTTATAATCTCAAATGTTGTTAAACACACACTTAAAAAATTAAATATATGTATGTCAAATTAATTTTTATATTAATGATTCTGTAAACTGAAAAACTTTAGAAATTATCATAAAAAATTGACCTCCGTTCCGAATTTTTGTGGTTTTCACGAGTTCGGCGGAATGGATATAAAATTGTAAAAAAAGCGAAGCTTTCGAAAATTAGGACGATTCAAAAATGCGAAAAATTGTAGGGTGGTCGAGGAAGGAGGGGCTTATTGATTTTTTTGGACTTGGAAAAACGGGGCCGTGCAGACGGTAGTCCTCGACGAAGGCTTTTCGATCAATTCTCGATTTTGGCCGTCACGGTTTCCGGACAGTCGCCGGCGATCCACAAACTTTTTTCTTTTTTTAGGTAAAAGCATGTAAAACCCCGCCCGAAAACTTTTGAAACGCCCTCCTCTTCTAAAAACGCTTTTGAAATTTTGTTTAAGAAAGCCCATTTTTTTTGTTTTTTAGCCTAACTGGCTCAAACTTGGGGCGCCATAGGTTGGGGCGTCCGGCTACGATCCGGCGAAAGCGCAAACGTGTCAGTAGGCCCGTTCGTCAGCAGCGACCGTGGAATCGAGATTTTGAGGACTAACAACACGGCCGTAACCGGAAAGATCAAGACAATTTTTTTCCGGGTGGCAGACAGCTGTAGTTTACGACCTGTGGCGGAAAATGGGCGACCAAACATTTTTAACGCCGCCCAAAGTTCGCCAAGAAAAGTGTGTAAGATGACCGGTTTTTGGGGAGCCGTCGCCGAGTTGCAGATTAACGTAGCCGCCTGCGCTTTCATAGAGTTATCCTTACGCTAGAATTTCTGAACGAAGCGTCAGTGTCGTTAACAACCGTCTTCATGCCGTAAAACGCCGAAACGCCGGTTTTGGTGGCTCAAAGTTCGTAAGCCCATTATAAGCGGGGGAACGGCAGCGGCGCGCGTTCTCGGCCCGTGTGCAGAAACCTCATCCGGATATCTCGTTCGGTTTTTTGCCGGTTGCCGTTGCCGTTCCGAAAAACGTAGACGGTTTTTCCCGTTTCTCTGAAAAACCGAACATTTTCCGAGACTTATGTTTTCCAAGTTAGACGAGGTATGAAAACGTTGGAAAGTGCATCGCGAATACTATTTGGCAGTTGGGAATCATTTCGGAGTTTACTGTCAGGGACTGCGAAAAATTTTTCTAAAATCGACCGTGACTCCTAAACTGGGCAACCTGGCGAAGTGAGTTTGGGGAGGCTAGACGCGGTCCAACACCTTCTGAACGGACACCTCAAAAACCTAACTTTTTTAGGGCCGCGGTTGCTGTGTAACCGGATCGCGGCGTTTTTGCAAGTACAACCGGGTTGTTGCTGAAACGGCGTTAAAAACGGCCAGCTAATTATAGTTACCAAAATATAGGTGAATATATTACACTGCGCAAACGGTACAAACGAGAATCATGATAATGATAATGATGATGATATTTCCATTTGAGTAAAATAAACCCGACGGCCATATCTTCATTCGATGACCGGGAGTGAATTTTTGCAAACATGCGCTTTTCCTGCTAAATACTATCATTTGCGCGTTTTATAGGTTAACACTTGGTTACTAGGCTTACTTTCGCAGCGCGGAGTGTAGCGCAGTGTTTGAGCACGGGAGGAAATGCACATTAGCACTTTTACAATTCGTACTTATACAGGTTGCGCGTCAGCGCGATCAGGTCGCCGCCGTAAGGGTAGGACCACCCACAACCCAAAGTCGCCTGCCGTGCTTTTGCACCCTTTGTACCTTCCATCCTCCTTTTTTACCGTCCCCCATTCGTTTCTCTAAATCGTTGCATATCATTTTGCTGATATCTTTCTTGCTCTTACCCCCTTTTTCTATTCCTTCACCATTTTCTTTTATTCGCCTCTTCTCTCCCCCTTCCTCCCCGCCCTTGTTCCTATTGTCTCGTTCGCATTTTCCTTCTTCAATCGCTTCCCTATTTTACTCTGTTCTTGTCCTTTCTTCCACTTTCTCCTTTACTTTCCCCATTTCCCGTTTTTCTTCCTCTACCCTTGTTTCCTCCACCTCCTCCCAGTCCCCCTTGCTCCTTTCCTCTTCTCTTCTTCTTTCCTTACCACCCCATTATTTTGTGCCTTTCCTTCACTTTCCATCCGTTCCCGTCTCCTCTTTCACTCTAGCGGTTTCTGAGGAATGGTACGAAGGGCCCCCCCTGCGTCGTTATTCTCCTGTTTCGCAAGGTTGGTTCCTAAAATGAACTGACAGTGTATCGGATTATTTGTTCTATCAATTTTTAAATTAGTTTATATAATAATAGATGGTCGGATGTTAGCCATAATTCAGAGACTGTATGAAGATAATATAGCTTACATCAAAGTGGGGAGACAGTTATCAAATCCGATAATTACAACGGAAGGATTAAGACAAGGTTGCAGCTTGTCGCCGCTTTTATTTAACTTATACGTGGAAAGAGCCTTACAGAAGTGGAAGAGAAGTTGTGGAGGCATGGGCGTACCTATTAACGAACACAGATTATTCACGTTAAGTTTTGCTGATGACCAAGTAGTCCTAGCACAAGACGCGTATGACCTTGAATTTATGGTAAAAAGGTTATATCGAGAATATCAAGAATGGGGGTTGCAGGTAAGCCTAAAAAAGACAGAATACTTGGTAATAAACAGTGAAGGAAATTTTGAGGTCTTAATTAACGACGAATCAACTGTGAAACAAGTTGACGAATTTAAATATCTGGGAGCGATAGTAGATAAAAATGGTTTACGCGAAAGGGAGATAAAACATAGAATAAATGAAGCCAGAAAAGTGATCGGAGCCCTCAATTCTGTATGGTGGGACAAAAATATTTCAAAGAAAAACAAGAAGCATATTGGGAAAATATTAGTGGAATCTACGCTCTGCTACGGATGTGAGATCTGGACGGTAAATGAAGAGATGAAACGAAGGCTTAATGCTGTAGAAATGGATTGCCTAAGGCGCAGCGCGAGAGTATCCAGACTGCAACATATCACCAATGAAGAAATAAGGAATCGGATGGGAGCAACTGAAACAGTATTGGATAGAGTGGAGATTAGAGGTTTACGTTGGTTCGGGCATCTCATGAGAATGCCAGAAAATCGATGGCCAAAGAAACTTTTCCAGTGGAGACCACCAGGACGAAGAAAGCGAGGGAGGCCTAGACGATCCTGGAACGAAGGAATCCGAAAGGCAATGCAAAAACGAGATCTAGAGGAGGAAATGGTCCAAGACAGAGAGGCATGGCGAAGGGGACTGGGCAGGCAGCACTTAGCTGTAATTTGATATATCATTCGATGTAAATAATATATACATTGTATTGTATTATCAAGTCCAATATATATATATATATATAATAATTTCTCGAAACATTATTGAAATTGCTTTATTGATAAAGAAACAGCATTTTAAATTTCTAGTGGTTTTAGTTCACAGTTATCCATTCAGAATACTTCTTGGCAAAGGAAAATAATTGTATTTGTTATCACACTTAATAGATAGGTGTTCAGTTAACATGAACATTATTAAATTTATTTGAATTATTAATCTTTATTGAAATGTACGACAATTAATTATTTAATAAGCATGACACAATACCATTTAGGTCATGCACTAGTTTATTACATTGAAAAGAATGCAAGTAATACGATATTCTCCAAGCTTGCATTGTCGTAGGTTAGTTTTAGCGATTTAGCATATAAGATTTGAAATGTACTGATATTGCAGGTCACGGATTTAAAGTCCAGTTTAATGGATCGAAATTATTGCTGATCGAACTGATAGAATTTGTATATAAACCCACGTGTTTTTATGTAATTCGTCAGTTCTTTGAGTTGCATTGACTAAGTATGGATTAATGAATGAGTCCAGTTTGGCTCATTCGCTCACTGAATTGTACCATTAGGTGTTATTGGTTTTTAATAAACATTCTACAGTAACATCTTATTTCACTTACTTGGGATTTACGCACTCAAGTTTGTTCAATAGATTATGTACAAAAAAAAGTTTTTTTAGTAGTCAAGATATTAGTTCAACATATTTTATAAAGAATAAATATCGATTATTTGCTCACTACCGATAATAATTTAGAATTAAATATCCTAAGCACTCGAATTGTCTTAGCGCTTCCGTATCAAAATTATGGATTACTAAAAGGAACATAAATAACGTCTGTTTCCTGTTCCAAAAATTTTTCAAAAGTTTATTAAATGTGTTACATTTTTAATAAACCTCTAGATTGCAAAATAAAACTAGTCATTTTCATGATATCCAGGATACACATTATGGAAAATAGCTTTTCTGGATTTTTAGCCTTTAAACGAATAATTCCTTAAAATATCAAAATCTATTTAAAAAAAATAATACTCTCCATAGGTTTACTATGGTATCTGAAAATACAAGTAACATTTTTAATTAGGAATCAAAAGATGTGCCAAATTGTTCTACAAAGGAAGATGCTTACAAAAATATAAACTAGTTAGTGTAGTTACATTTAGTATTGTGGACAAATTGGGTGGCGAGCAAGCGGATAGCCAGAAAATGATCTGCAACTTTTTAATACAATACAGAAGCCTGCAACTAGCATTTGATAAAAATTAGCGATGTATGCTTTATAGCAACTATTTCAATGTAAGACCCGGTATATGTTGGAGATACAAACGAATTTATGCAGTTTGTATTGAACGCATTCGCGTTTAGCCTTACAGTGCCGGTTTTGGGGAAACTAAGAGTTGATAAACCAGCAAGGGATACGCAATTAATCAGTAGATAGTTTTCGATTTCTACGTCGTGATTTACGTAATCCATCATCAGACAATTTGCAAACTTCACTAGCATATTAAATAGCTATTATATAATGGCTTCTGAAAGTAATCCCAACTTTTTTATATTTTTATCAACACTACTTTGTCAAATTAATATATAAATACAATTATAACAATTAGCCGTGCTTCTAATTAAATTTATGCGTCTTTTCCTTTTGGAAACTATGTTTTGTAATCGGATAACAAATATGCATTATCGAAGCTGTACGGATAATTATCACATGGTTGAAATCATTACCAATGTCTTCCTAAGATCCGAATTTTAAATGACTGTAAAATATTAAATCTATTCGTTAGCGTTGATATAATCTAAAATTGAGAATCGAAAATTGAATAGGAAGATTATGCAATGTTCAACCACTGACTTGTGTTCGTAACTTTTTGGATATCCGCAGGCATTCCGGATATTCGAAAATCCGATTTCCCTTTCCTGCCTTGGTGTTTTCATCAGCACAGACAGAATACGTTCCCAACAACAGCTTAACAAAAAAAGTTTTAATATTACTATATAATGGATACAATACTATTTTATAATTTTTATTTTAAATATTTATTATAGGCAATACATTTTTGTAGATAATGTAATTTGCGAGTGCTAGTTAAGAGAACATCACATACACGCAGTACAATATTTTAAATATTGAAGAGCTCCTATGTTGTAGCTTATTAATTTTAAATTCCTACAAACATTATCGAAAATAATCGTTTCCATTCCATTGTGAGTACGATATTTATGTGATAATTATTAACAGTGTTTTGAACTGGATTGGATGCTTATTTGGCTTCCAGGAATATGGCAGTAACGGTTGAGTTAAACTACATTCGTATTTGTTAGGTATATTTAAATTATATTCTTGTGCTTTATTTAAACATCGAAAACTACTTTAAAGTGTTACTATTACAATAACTAACTTTTGAAGTGGTGATATTTGAATATGTAATTATTTTCGTTTTCAGAACTAGCAGTATATGAAATTATCCAAACAAATAACAGAAACCGGTTAAACGCACTTTCCATGATTTGCGGTGGTTTATTTCCTAGATTACTTTAAAATTTAATCTTGTAATGGCATTGCCGGAAAACAGAATTTCTGCTTTTCACAACGTTTACCTACAAATACACCAAAATCCACTACATGTGGTCTTCCAAACAAGAGGTGTGCGTGGATTTATGTTGGCGTTAAGAAAGTCGGCATCTCTAGCTTTGTACGTAATCCCAGAACTTTGAATGGCCAAATTCGTAACATGTATTTCTTTTCACTAAGCAAGTGCTTCATCCTTAAAGATCCGAGGTTCTTTAACCCTCCGATCCGTTACCAGAGTAATCAATCACACTAGACATCTCCGGCTCACTGACAATTGCTTCCCCTGCTTCCCAACCCGATTATTCTACTTCCATTTTACCCGCCGGTGCAGCTAAGAGTCCAAATACAATTGTAGCACAGATTTTCTCCAACTTCTTCTTACGCTTCTTATGCTTTTCCGATGCCGAATTCGCTTAATGCTTCGCTGCTCCCCGTTTTGATTGCCCACGGACACTGATGTTAAGAGAAAACTCTGCTCTCGTTCATAGTTCAACATGCTGACGTCTAAAATTAAACTAGTTCTCCGATGTCATTTACTTCTTCCATTTCTTATGGAAGATGTACTATCAGTCACAGCAACCCTATCTTTTTATTCCTATTCGATTAGAATTGATACCTTATAACATGAAATCGAAATGTTTTATATATCTCACCTTAATTTTATTTGGCGACTATTAATCTTTTCATGCTCGGCGGAGTGTCAGGTTTATTGTAGCAGAATCGAGAAACGCCGTAGAAAAATTTTGCGCACTGAGTTATGAATAATCGAGTTGTCTCTCGCAATCCAATACTAAATCCGTTTTGTTTTATTACGAGTGCCGAGAGAAGAAAGGCTGGATTGACCTAGGAAATAAAATCCGACCCTGATCGTTGCTCTTACACTCAATATTTCAAACAGTCGTGTGTGATTTAAGGCTGTAAGCCGCATGTGCTTATTTGCAATTGCTGAGTAAACCAATTTAGCTGTTCCTTTTATTTGTTTTGCCGGAACGAATAACACTTCTACAGAGTTTTATTTTCACACGCTGTTCATGTGTTAAAGAATTTTGATTGTTCTTGTATGGTGTAATAAGAAAGAGGTAAGCCTGTTGGTTGTAATATAAAGGGTTAACATATTATTTAGTTACCTAAATTTTTTATCAGCATGTTCACAATTGTACAGTGGGCGGTTGTGACCACTGACTTTAATACGTTAAATCGATTCTGGACACAGTGGGTTTTAACCACCTGTTCAAAAAGAAGGGAAGATAATGTATTTAATAGACAGAGTGGTCGTGCTTAAGTTTCATATCACAAAATCTATTAAAAAATAATAATTCTGTGATAGACCAGCAATTGGAAGAAAATACTTCTCAATAAAACAACTGTTTTTTATAAAGTATGCATATAAAATGTATAACTAATAGATATCGTAAAAAATTGTACTGCCCTTTCATCAAAATACCAGTGGAGATCAAGAACATAAAAACTTCATAACATAAGAAATAAGATAACCTACTGATACGTAAAACGGCGAAAAAACAAAGCCATTAGACTACAGAATATATAAACTGAGTATTGGAACTGAGCCTTTGCTGAAAAGAAGAAAAAGAAGAAGATAATGATGAACAAAAGCGAAAAATAAGAGGAGGAAGAAGGTACCAAATATAGTTTATTCGGCTAGAAAGGCAATATATTATTACGATAAAAAGGACAAACGTTGTGCATCCCACTATACACAGAGAAGATCTGGATATAAAAGTATACGAAAAAATAAAACAAACTATGAGTATGACTATGAAGTGAATCAAGAGAGTTTGGATATATTAAAGTTTGGTTAGATAAATGTGACTCAATACAACATTACATAGGACGAACACATACCTCTAAATCGTGGAAAACTGTAAAACATCAGAATAAAGTGCAGAAAGATAATCTCACATAACCAAAGTGACCCAAAAGATAACCCCGCAAAAATACAAGGCCACCATTAGTCAACCAAAAATTCACCTAGTTAGGTTAACTATGTCACAATTTAGATAATCATGAAAGATGTATTTAACCTTAAAAGTCACATTTCGGTTAACCATCAAAAATGTCCGAAAGCTAACCTTCAGAGTAATATTTTCGGCACCTTCTTGACGTATCTAAAAGCTAGACTTGAAAGTAATCTTTTGGTTAACCATAAAAGATGTCCAGAAGCTAACCTTAAAAGTCATCTTTTGGTTAATCATCAAAGACGTTCAAAACCTAACTTTAGAAGTCGCATTTCGATTATCCTTAAAAGGTGTCCAAAATCTAACATTGAAAGTAATCTTTTGGTTAACCATAAAAGATGTCCAGAAGCTAGCCTTAAAAGTCATCTTTTGGTTAACCATCAAAGATGTCCGAAAACTAACTTTAGAAGTCACATTTCGGTTATCCTTAAAAGTTGTCCAAAAGCTAACCTTGAAAGTAATCTTTAGGTTAACCATAAAAGATGTTCAGAAGCTAACCTTAAAAGTCATCTTTTGGTTAACCGTCAAAGATGTCCGAAACCTAACTTTAGAAGTCACATTTCGGTTATCCTTAAAAGGTGTCCAAAAGCTAACCTTGAATGTCATCTCTTGGTCAACCATAATACATGTCCAACAGCTAAACTTAAAAGTTAAATTTTGCGCACTTTCTCGACACTCCCAAAATTTAGGCTTATAAGTCATCTTTTGGGTATCTCCCTAACATACCCAAAACCTATTGTTAGTATTGGCGATGACTTTTTGTCACGTATCATAACAACTGATGAGACCTGGATACACCATTATACCCCAGAAAGCAAGAATGTTAATGTGTAATGGCGTCACTTAAGCTCACCTCCGCCCAAAAAATTCAAAACATAGCCATCGGCTGGCAAAGTTATGGCGACTGTATTTTGGGACGCTATTGGACCTATTTACATCGATTTTCTCGAAGGAAAAAGAACGATGAATTCAGCTTATTACAGTGGGCTTCTTGGAAAGGTTAAGCTGGCCATATGAACAAAAAGATACGGTCTCTTAAACAAGGGCGTTATTCTACTGCACGGTAACGCTCCTCCACATACAGCCAATGTAACGAACACTACATTGGCTAAGTTGGCCTGGAAAGTACTGCCTCAACCCCCATATAGTCCGGACTTGGCCCAAAGTGACTATCATCTCTTTGGGCCACTCAAAGAACTCTTGGGGGCGGCAAGCGATTTGTCTCTAATGAGAAAGTGAAGGATGCGGTGCAAATTGGCTACGTCGTCAACCAAAACAATTTTTTCCGACGGGAAACGTTAGCTATCGGAGCGATGGGAGATGTGTATTTTAAAGGGAGGTTGTTACTGAGAAAAATAATATATAATATTAATTTATAGTTTGTATCGACCAGAAAAGAATAAAGGACTGGTCAAATTTGAATCACCCTCGTATATAAGAAGTCGGTTTATATTCAAGCCCTGTAGCTTGAACTTTTGATGGGCACCGATCCAGCCTAAACCAATAATGACGGTATCTGTCACCAACGTACACCAGATCCTTTTAGTTGCATTTCCAACATGGGTACGAGCGTAACCTAAAAAATACAAAAAAATTAGTTGGCCGTTCTTGCCACATTCGATTATTCAATTAAATTCAATGGTATAAAGAAACGCTTACGTTAATAGTTATTGGAAAGAATGCACTCACTAAAGTTGGGACTGTAACTGAAAAGGGATGGTACTTTTTTGTAGAAGCATGACCGTGGGCCATATACTGCAAATGCTAACAACTTAAGAAAGAAAAGCTGGAGATACAGCGCATGCCTTATGGTGCACCTGTCCACGCCCCTTAATAATTTACATTGTGGACCGTTCCACATTATTACTTCTTGTAGTAATATTTATTTCAATGTTATTTAGAAATTACCTAAATTATCACTTAGTCGCATGTTAAATCTTGTTAAACCCATAATACTAAATAACCGTAATAGAATTGCCAATCCCTTATTTTACTTATCCCTTTAATAATGCCAAAAGTAAGTTGGTTCTACTCGAAAGATTGACAACGTAAGTACCTGTGAGTAATATGTAAGCATTCTAGAAGATTTCTCTTTTATGGATTGCGGATTTATTTGAATAAATACCGCAAAAATTTTAGCGTCTCCTTCTACTTCAGAAAATATTATCTCAGAAGTTAGCTTTACGATACCCAAGAAAGTTGTCTTTTTACTAGTACGCTAGTATGGAATGTAACCGAGTAGGATTTTCCAAACGTTAAGCTAGAAAGATGACAAAAGAATAGCAAAAATTGTATTCGACGATAGCTTAAATAAACATAAATACGAAATATGATTTATGATATTATGGGCTAACAAGCAATGTTCCTGTTTTTGTTATTATTATTATATTATTATTCATTTCTGTAAAGATGTAAATGAAAAATTCGAAATAAATAATAATAACATACATTTAGGTTCGAGACGTAAATCATTTTCTTCCTAATTACAGTGCAAGAAGATATTCGATCAATAGTTAAAATGACGAGAATTTTTAAAACTAATTGCAATAAACTTTGTTATTTACATGAGTATGTGCAACTGTGATCAATTATAATCGTTGTCTTTTAGCAGGAATTTGCAAATATCTTTTTCTTAACTTTTAAAACCTGCTATTGAGCATGTAACTGAAATCTAACCACTATATGGCGCTTTAAATATAAGCAGCTGTAAGATGCACTTGAAAGGTGCAATAAAGTTAACTATTTAAAATTCTCAACCTTAAGTTGATGGTAACAGATACTGTAATTTGTTAACCACTAAGGATGCACAAACAGTGCCTTTAAGTTACCCCGGATAGGTCATCTTTCCAGGATAAAGAATAATCACTTTGTGGACAGTCAAGATTAACTTTGGTTATGTGGGAATAGTATAATACTATCCATTGGAATGGGAGAGTTTTATTTCAAGAATTGTTTGGGGAAGAAAGATACTATTGTAAATATCGATCTCTTATTTAGTTGAAAGGCTTAACTGAAGTTGAAAAAAGACGTACAATAAACGTTAGAATCTATGCACTCTAATAAATTACCAGACCCAAGCAGAAATCCACTTGCGTTTCTTAAATACGACCCCGGTGAACTTGTATATATACAACATAGAATCTGATGTATAAACAGATAATAACACCAACACATAAAATGGACAAAAAAAACGATGGAAATATAGGACACAAACTCTAAAGCAAAATTAGAGAATAGCAAACTAAGGCTTTATAGATTGAGAAAGAGCCTACGTCAGTGTACCAGATGGTGAAAGTGATGATTAGAATGGATGCTAGCTGAGAGACTGAACAGTGAAAGACCTAAAAGAAGATGCGAGAAGATATAAGAAAACTTATGACGGCAAGAAGCCTACACAAAAACCAATACTGAAATGGACATATGTGGTGATTGGATGCGGAAAGACTGGAGCAACTGTAATTAATTGCAATATAAATGAAACGGTAAATGTATTTCAATGCAACGAAAGGACTTATAAAATCGGCAATAAAATATAATAAATTGAAATTTTGAAATAGTTCAGTTCTTATAAGAATGGTTTCATTACGCATTAAGCATTACGTTGTAAACATACAACATGTAGTCTCTTAATTAATTGATGAAATAATACGAGGTTTGTTCAATTGAAACCCATCTTTGATCAGCTGAGCCTTAAAAACAAATGCAATAATTCAAATTCCGTTTGTTAATGTTAGTAGTGTTTGTAAGCAACACATTAATACGTTTCTGGCGTTTGAACTTGATTTTGACTT
>JABXWE010016794.1:0-25492 GCA_014611495.1 Limonius californicus | reverse complement strand
TTTTACTCATTGAATCTTTATCTTCTTTTTTTCCTGCTTTCCAAATCACTATTATCCCAATAACTTTTCATTTACTTCCTCTCATTAAATTTTCATCAAATTATTGTACACACAATTAGTCCTTTACAATAATTAACTAACAAAAATAACTATTGTTTATAACTATAAACTATCTAAGCCCCACGTTGCTTGGCCACATAAAGATGCCATGTATTATTTTTATGAATCATAAATATGCAAAGTAAATTAATTATTTATAATATAACTTTTAGTTGGGCGCCAAATTTGAGTTTCAGGGCTCTGGTACTGTCCAAAAAGACCCACATCATCGTCTACAACGAGTATTTAGTCACACAACAGGATTTCAAAAGGCCATACACTGTATAACTTCACTTTGAGTTCATATTCCACATTACGAAGCAACGTACGAAGTATCGATAACAGTTTTTACATATAACAGGTTTATAAATACAGTTTTAACTATAATTTTACATTAATTGTTATAAATTATGACATTATTAATCTATCTAGACTATTCTAGACTATATTTCAGGTTAAAATATGGATTTTTGTACCAATAAATATCCTTTTTAATATATAACAGTCCTTCCGAAGGTATTTTTGTGTGTGTTGTGTGTGAATGTTATTGTTTATGGTCTTGTTACTCTTCTAATGCAACCGTTTTTCGAAGAATGCCATTAATTTGATCCCCAATGTCAAATGGAGTCGGGAACCCAGTACCGGCCACCCAGGGAATTAGAAAAATTTCCGACCCTGGGGCGATTCGAACCGGGAAGCGTTTGGACTATTACATCCAAAGCTTGGCTCTCGACCACTGAGCCATCCCCGCCCTTTATATACATAATATATGTATATATATATATATATATATATAATTTTCAAATATATACCTAAAACCGTTGTAGCTTGAGAGGTTTGGTTCCATATTTAACAGCGACCCTGTATATCAGTCATATTATGCGGGTATCAGATATTTATCAAGCACTGTTAGCGGTGGCTTTTGTTTTACACATCAAAGACAAAGTTAGATCTGGAATAATATAGCGTACGTCAGAAGTTGCGGCTTACAAGTAGCCGTCAAAATTCGTACTTAGTCAAAGAGTACGGTAATTGCACATTAGCCTATGTTCAAAATCTTTGCCGGTATCGTACCCGAGGTTAGAATAGTTTAAAACTTATCGTTAACAGTATTTTCGTGCTGCTACGGAACAGTTTCCTGTTTTCCACCGTGTGCTACTACTCAGTAAGATAGTAACACGGAGGACCTACAGGACTTACCTGCCAATGTGGAATTTGACTAATAGACACGCCAGAGTTTAGCATTTAGACCGCCTTCGGTTATCAATTGAATTGACAAATTGTGTGCTGGGTTGCAGCACAAAACATTTATATACTGCGTGGTAATGGTGGGTAATCGAACGCAAGCCACAATCGATATTTTTCATAGAGAGTGTGCTCTCTGCCAACTGAGCCACAACTACACATTCACAAGTATGCATACAAAATATTCCTGTTTGTTCATTTTTATATTTGTAGGTACATTAAAATAAGTTTCAAGGTTCAAAATAACATTATTAGAGAAATTACTTTTAAAATTGTTATTATCATATTTACGAGTGTAATCTGAATTTTCACTGCGTGAAATACTAGAATTAACCGCAATTTCCGCTCTTTTAATGAGTAAATTTAAATATAAAACTGTTCCGGATATTGAATTTTCGTGATTTTCTCCATTATAAGAATTTGGGAAATAAGCATTTACAGCCAAGAAGTACGTTTTTAATGTATTTTTAAACTGGCTGCCGTTCTCATAATTTTATTAAACAAAGGCGTTGTAGTATTGCAGCACGAAGACAACACAGCAAACAAAGGCAGTCTTATCTGCCTGCTTGGTAAACGACAATGACGAACAAGTTAATGCTGTGATAGCATGCAAAATAGCAACTTGTAAAATGAAGAATTTTTCCGTAATGTTTTTTTTTAAATATAGAACCTCTTCTATTTCGGTATTTGTTATAAGCAGAGTAAGAAACACAGAATAGAACCTCATTGTCACAACAGGTAAGACACTAAAACTACCGAAAATAGCATGTATATTACAATATAACATTACGGTTTAATGCAGATTTGTTCATTCGCTACAGAGCTAGCCAGACAGATCTTGGCTGAATTACGTTTACTACTACCTATAAATAGAATTGAATTTTGCATCTCTTTTAAAATTTAAAAAATCTTCTTAACTTATCATTTTTGCGGTACTTGACTTTAGTAAATTGTTCTTAAAAGTTGAAACGTCATTTAAAATATAAAGGTATGCGTAGTGATTTTCTGTATGAGGGTGGTTCATCATTTATTGTCCCTAATATAGAAGCCAAAGACTGAAACAACTTTATTTCTGAACATAATCCCCTAAAAGGTTAACACACTTATTATAATGGTGATACAGAGCTTGAGTGCCGTTAGAAAAGCTCCTTGTTCTGCACTGCAAACCACTTATTCACAGCAGCCATCATCTCTTCATCGCCCAAAAAATGTGTTCCCCGAAGATGTTCCTTTAATTTGGGGAAGAGGTGAAAGTCACTGGGGGCCAGATCTGGCGAATATGGGGGTTGTTCTAAAATTTCAAATCCAGAATTGTGGATAGTAGCCATGTAAACGCAACTCTTGTGACCAGGAGCGTTGTCTTGGTGGAACTGAATGCCGCGTTTCAATTTTTCACGCCTTTTCGCAGTATAGCCTCACGAACTTTTGGTATGAGTTCAGGGTAACAGCCTCCCGTTATTGTGTGACCACGTGGTAATAGTAATTAATTAACAAAAAGAACTTCCCAAGAATCCCAAAATACTGTTGCCATTAACTTTCTGGCCGATGAAGGTACGTGGAACATTCGTGAGGGCGGGGAACAACGATGCCGCTATTTCATTTTGCATTGCGAAGGGTCAATCAACCCCATAAAGAAAATATTATAGTCTCACTAAAATAGCCTTTCTTGTGGCCCCTTTTATCTTGAAAACAAAAATTTAAATTTTTACGTGGTTTTGTTAGATAAAAGGTATTCTGCTATTTCACTACCGGAACAGTATGTTTCATTGGAAAAGTAGCCATTAGGTAGCTTTTTAAAACAATACCTTAATAGTTGTTCCTAACAATTTTTATTGTAGTTTTACTCACTCAAGTATATTCATTGACATATTATGTTGGTTAAACAAAAGTTAATTCAAGAAGCAACACTAGTGTAGCACATTCAAATTCCTCGAGCCCTCGTCGCAACAAGAAATTTAGGATATATGTTAGAGGAGCAAATATTCTTGCTGAAAGGGATTTCAATCAGTGTCTCACACATTTTACAGCTAGTTTAGATTGCGTAATTCCAGATGTCAAGAGTAAAAGGAAGCGTTCGCGTAATCAAAGTAATTACTTATGTGATGTGATAAAAGTACAGTTCATCAAAGAAGCCAATATCCATGTCGCCATTCTGTCTGAAGGGCAAGCTGCTTGTTTACTTATATATCAAAGACAAGAACAACTCACACGGCAAAAATTATTCAGTTCGACATTAGAAACCATAAAATTGATTAAAAGGGCTACAAATTATTTGTAAATAAACACAGTAAAATATTGTCTGTGCAATAATTCTGCTTTATCCAACCAATGTAACTATTAGTGGAACATTTTGCTTCTACGCTCTTTATTTATTTGGTTTGCAGCAGTGTGACAATTTCTCGCCCCAATAGCGAAGTCATTCGTCAATTAATCAAGCTTAACATACAAAGGGGAAGAGGCATTTCATGTGGAATCTTTTGCTTTCTATCGCTTGGATGTCTTACATTGCTACTTTATTGTTACTTCCAACCCTAATTAAATGAGTTTAACTGTAGCTTACATGGCAATTTTTCAGTTGTTAGTATTTACATTTGAGGGCAGAATGTTTATATTACACTTATAGTACTTACATGCTGTGAAATTTAGATCAGGCAATTACGATTTAAGAAATATGAAGTGATTATCAACTATGAATGAAAAAACAGATGTTTGCCACTGATAATATTAAGTAATATAATAATTTTGAAAAAGAACAATTAAAAACAAGAGGTGGGAATGCTACTGATGTACAGTAGGTGCTTTTAACGTGGATTGTAAAAATGTAATAAACAGAACCAGATAATGGAGAAGCAGCGTATCGAAAGTAATAGAGGGTGAAGAGATTTCGGAGCAAGTCTCGCGTTGATTCGACAGCTAATTTCAATATTTAATTTAGGTATTTAAATTAATAATTCTTTTATGTTTATGAAATCATATACTCCTACTGTATTTGCAGCTTTTTGGATCGTAAATAAAATTGTCTTTATCATAGTAGCCAGATCTTAGTGTAACCAAGTTCCGCACCTACGAAGTATTCTGAAGTAGTTATATTAACAACAATAATTTACGTAATCGCTATTTGATGATTTAGAACAATTACAATACCAGTCTACTATTACTATATCAGACATTTTAAAATAATTAGTTTTGGAAAACTGAGGTAAACCTGTAGCAAGTTTGTGATCATCGATTCGATTAGCAGATAGTTTTGAACGAATTTTTTCTGCGATTATTGGATTAATCTTCTAGGTGTTATGAATTATCTACTAAAAGTAGCGTCATTTCCTATAATATATGAATAATTATATGCATTTGCATATAATTTGTATTGAATAGACATGATTTTCTATACGGACTTGCGTTGGCGACCAGCTCGGGAACGGACGTGCTTTAAACGCTCTCGGGCAAAATTGCTTAGCGAGACTTTTAAAAAATATTTTAGGTGCAAACTATCAAGTCCAAGCGCGTGTGTGTACGAACCTGGGAAGAAAGGAAGGAGGAATACCAACGGTTCTACCTGAAGACCTATCAAAGGTGAAAGATTAGCGATCGACAAAGAAAACAACAAGATAGAGGGAAAAGCAGTAAAAGCTAAGTGATTGAGTGCTTAAGTAGCCTGTTGTAGTGTTTTGTAGCCTTTTGTAGTATTTGCAGTCTAATAGTATTAAAAAAATAAAATAACTTTAAAAATAGAAATTAAAACCGGGGAATTTTGTAACAAGTGAATGTAAGATTGTACAAGCGGATAGGCATCTGGGGGCGCATTTTGTGTAAAACGACAAGGGTAGGAAACAAATAGAGACCGGCATACAAGCCGTCTCAACTAAAAACTGAAATTCTTGGTATAAGGCCATAAAAATTCAAATCATGGATAATACTCCCTGGGGGCAATTTCCAAGAAAAATATATCTGGGCTGCAACGGGCAGTCAAGCTTAGCTTCCATCAAGGGATTAATTCCTGATTGGAATAAAATAGTCGCGTTTCGTATTATTCGGAGTGGCTGGAAAGCTGAAAGGGGGTCAACTTAGGATAATCTAACGAATGAGGTTAAAACCTAAAATTAAGAATATCTCACATTTAATTGCATAGTAGAGTATATGAGGGCCCCAAACTCCATCACCAAAGAAGTAACGATAATGGATAAGCACTGAACGATTTAGCTCATTTATTCCGGCTACGTATTTAGAACACCTGGAGTAGGTCGGATTCAGTCCGCACCACCTGGAGAAACTCAGAAACCGAAGCACAATTAGATCATCTTCTGGCCAAGCGCGAAAAGCACACGAAACTTCATCACATCGTAGCGGAATGGGTAAAGGAGGTGAGAACGGACCCCAAACTAGTGACAGATGCTTTAAAAGCGAACAAAGAGGACGCGGAAACCACAACACACAGAGAGAAGGACAAGAAAAAGAAAGCGAATAACAACTAGAACATTCAGTTACTGGGAAATGCGGACACCAAAGAGTCGTATCAACAAAGTCTCCAGGCAGAAAACAGCACGCAACAGCCCAAATCGTGGAAAACAATAACCGACACCCTAATCACAGCCACGGGGTAAAGTTTAAATAGACCATCGTCGCCAATGACCCCTGGAAGAAGGAGGACCCTAGCACGGCATCAACAAGCACAAGATATAATAGGACCAGGAACCCCCAGTTAAAGAAATAGCTATGGCAAGCAAGCGTTAACAAAGACAGGCCCAAGAACAACACTAAGCAGAAAAGTGTGAAAACTTCTTCCAGAATATAAACCAGTATCCACCGAAACTAAGCCTACGAAATACGTACAAATACATGAGGCAAGCAAGGAGAGCCAACACAGCAACAAGAAGAAGGTACATACCTATGTTACACTGAGAAAACGATCCGAAGACAACAGGAACAGTCCAGCAACAAATAACAGAAACAGACCACTGGCCACTGGGGACACCTATAAACACAGAGGAAATCACTGAAATAATACTTGCTTTGAAAAAAATAAGGCGCCAGGAATAGATCAGGTACAAGTGGAATTGCTGCAAGAGGAGCAGCCGATAACACACTGAAAATAGGGAGCCGGGAACTAAAACAAACACGCAAACTCAAGTACTTAGGGGTTTATCTCCCCGACTCATTAGCAAGACCGGAGACTGTAAACCAGAGAATAACCAAAGTACACCAAGCCACCCACATGATTCTTCCTCTCCTCCAACAATACATACTACCAAACGGGATAAAGATGATAATAGAGAACTCCATTATAACCACAACTGCTCTATACGGATCCGCAATTACGAAAGCCAACAGAATGGCACTTCGAAGGATGGAAAGGAAAATACTCAAACTATTCCAACTAACCACAGGGGAAGAAAAAATTTCGGCGGCATAAGAAATTCTAGAAGGGAAAACAATAACGAAACGGCTCACCACATCAAGAATCAAATACTGGGCACATATCCTAAGAAGACCTACCAACCATCCTCTACAGCAAGCGTATGCCATGCAAACAGAAGAAAAGAAGATCGGAAGACCATGCTACACGTGGAATACATCATTGGAGAGAGACATCCAAAATACCAGCATACCTAAACAGAGATGGATGGAATGGAAAAGAGGATATCCGCAGAGAGGCACGAAGAATCTACGCACTAATGGAAGAATCCGATCAAGAATCGACTGAAGGAGAACAGACTAACGGAGAAGAAGAAGAAGAAAGAGAGTGAGGAAGGGGAAAACAAAGGAGAAGAAACGAAACATGTACCAGTGGGAAACAAAATGATGGATACCTAGCTGTCAACTGCAGAGGCGAAGGTTAGAGAAAAGCAGGAAGTACAACCTAGAATCGAACTTCTAACTAAATGGTAAAACAGTTGTAATCAGTGCGGTAAATATTAAGTAGTTAATTAGTCATTAGGAAACTGAGATCGGAGCAATCTGTTACCATAAAACAATAGATAGATAAGAAATACGAACAATGTAAACTGGATAGCAAAGCTATTAGGTTCAAAGGCATAATCGCATAAGTGACAGTTTAAATATGTTTGGGAGTAAATATTATGCAGTTTATTAGTTATTAGGAAACTAAGATATGTGCAATCTGTAACATTAGAGCAATAGATAGATGTAAAATAAGAACAATGTGATACTTTATACCAAAGTTATTAGGCTCAAATGCATAATCGCATAACGGTCTCGGTTACATACTCAAAAATCCCATTGATGCGTAGCTTACTAACTACCTGGTGTTGCAGCAGCGATGCCTTGCGGTATACATTGCATGCTAACGCGGTGCAACACCCCACCCGATCCCACCCTATCCATTAAATTCCTACCCACCTACTGGCATGGTGTGGGCCTGGCGTAATCCAGGAATGACCCTCGAGTCAGAATTGAAGCTTTCGAGTTGTGGACATATCGAAGAATATGCCACATTTCCAGGATACAAAGAATTAGGAACAGGGAGGTTCTAGAAAGAATGCACAAAACGAGTGAATGCGTCAATACTATTCAAAAGCACAAGCTTGAGTACCTAGGCCATATAATGAGGAATGATAAATATCGCCTACTACAGATTATATTACAAGGTAGAATCAATGGCCGCCGCCCACCAGGTCGAAGACGTATATCCTGGTTCAAGAACCTCAGAGACTGGTTCGGATTAACGTCGGTAGAACTTTTAAGAACAGCAGTGTCCCTGCTGATGATCGCGAACGCTCTTCTCCGAAGAGCACGCACGTGAAGAACAAGATCGAGCAGGTGCATCGTATCACTGACGTAATAGAACGTGCACTTGGAGAAAAACAAATCTGCTCGTAGTCTTCTTAGACGGTGTCCAGGCCTTCGAGAAAGTATGGCACGAAGGTTTGATATACAAATTAAACAAAATGCTCCCGAAACAGTATTTAGAGATACTAACATCATGTGTACTAGACAGACTCTTCAGAATAAAACAGGACGAATACTCTGGCCTGAAGGAATTACGAGCAGGCGTGCCTCAAGGTAGTGTCTTTGGGCTTATCCTTTACCTGCTATATACTAGTGATATACCAGCAGTAGAACGGATCACAGTAGTTCACATTTGCAGAAGACACTTCCCTCCTGGTAGTGGACAAAGTGCAAGATATGTCCACTAGAAGACTGGAAGTAGCTAGCAAAAACATACTTGATTGGACCAGACAGTGGAAGATCAAGTTAAGCGAGTTCAAAACTATACATGTTAATTTCACCAACAAAAATTGAGTTAACCATTCGATCTTGAATATCAATGGTACCATTGTACCCTATGAGAATAACACCAAATATCTACGTATGACCCTGGACGCCACGCTCCGATGGAAAGAGCATGTGAAGACAAAAAGAGCTGAGCTTAATCTGAAATACAAACAACTTTAGTGGATCGTTGGTAGAAATTCCAAGTTATCAATATACAACAAATTACTGATCTACAATCAGGTCCTGAAACCAGTATGGCTATATGACATTTAGCTCGGGGCTGCGCCAGCGATACTATCATTAAATCCATTCAAACATTTCAAAACAAAGTGTTGCATAACATAGTTAACGCTCCATGGTATGTAAGTAACTCCGATTTACACCGAGACCTCAACATTTCAATGGTAAAAGACGAGATGGAAAGGTATGCTGGCAAACATGAAACCAGACTTCACCTTCGCCAGAACGCAGAAGCTCCTCAACTGCTGGACAACTAACACCTAGTCCTAAGACTGAAGAGGACCAAACCATTCGAGCTTGTGTAGTGGCTGTGTAAAATTAGAGCATGATGCGCGAGTGAGAATGTAAATATAAGTTATACAATTCTAAAGGACATCGCTGGATGGACCATAGTTATTATGTAATTAGTATAAGAATGTAACAGATAAACATTAATGGTTAGTCTGTTAGACTAGTTTTAATAATGTAAACACCACAGATGGTAATAAAAAAAATCGAAAGTGGACTCTTCGGTTCCTGAAAGTGAAGTATTCAACTACATCTGTGCCGAGTTTGGTTGATCGTCAAATACATTCGACTTTACGAAATACTTCGATCGTGTTACATTGTTCCAGCGACATATAAAATTAAAAGGAAGAAAATACACGAAATGGAAATTACTTGGCAAAACGAACAAATGTTATGTATCCCGGTAGGTATATTCAGTTTCCTCATATTGATAATGATATTCCTATCGATCTTCTGATTTTTACCATCGCTTGTTTTGCATGTTATTCTGTACATTCTCTAATTTAATGTCTGCTGAAGATATCTTCTTTTGTACTTTAACTCAGACTACATGATTCACATTTCATAATAGCCTGTTAGAGGATGTAATATTTTTGCCAATAACCGCTAGTAATTGTATATATGAAATGTAAACAGAGGATGTTGCAAAATAAGTTTCTGGGTATTGAAATAACAAGTATATTCTGTGAAATTTACCTCTATGGATAATTCCCGTTTATTATATTATTATTATAAGATCTTTACTATATATTTGCACTTACAGAATTCCATAACGTGTAACAATGAATCAAAGGAAGTGAACGCTGAAGAAATTGTTGAACTTCATTTTAATTAATTACTAATTAACTTAAAAGATCTCCTTTTGATGTGTTTAAAACTCAGACTAAAAGGAGGTATACGAGAGGAAGATACGATTAAAATCTAGACTTTATCTCGAACAATTCCCATTGAAACCTAAATGTAATGGATAGTCAGTAGCGTAGAGTGTAGGCAATTACATTAGCTGTGAAATAAAAAAGAGTTTAACAAGGGGCAAATTTTAATCCACATATAACGTTACACTTTTTTAAATATTGGAAATAGTACTTATGCGTAGTATCTAAAAGTATCTATTGTAAGAATTACACAAAATATGTACCGTAATTGTCATATTATTGCATAGAAAATTGAGATTCCATACTCCGACTATGATTAGATTTTTTTACATATGGGTGACAAAAAAGGCTAATGCTCTTAAAATCTGATTTCCGAACTTCAAACAAATCCAAGCAATCATATCGAAACTACTAGTGGTAATACTAGTAGTCAATAGCAGCTGTAAATGTAGAAATGCGATGCGAATAGATTTATTTCCCCATACTTCTAAGAGTTTATGGATTTATGTAAATAAGGACAGTTTAACATACACGTTACGGAAACATTTGTCTATTTCAATGCCGTTTTCAATTAGTGAGGAATTCACTTAAATTAGGGGGCACATTACAAAACTTGCAGCATACATTCAGTGTATGAACCACTTGGTGATACATGAAATATCTTTGTGACGCAGAAATTAAAAAATGATGTTCGTGTGAAAAACATCCTCTTTTAAATATTGCTTAATTTATAGCCTTAACGTGATAATATCTGCATGTATAGCTGTGCAAGTTTCCCAAAGCTGCATTACATTAATATGATAGACACTGATTTTACTCAGAATTATATCTATTTCAAACATCGTTGAGATAGAATCTTACCATAAAACAGTAAATATACAGGGAATTTTTCTTTTTAGTATACATTGCCTATGTATATTTTTAAAAAGAACGCATCAATTACGCCTATTATGTAGGCAACCAACTAAACAGACAACTAAAGCATGCTGTGGCCAAAACAATCAAATTAATTAAAGGTTAGAAAATAAAATTTGTCTTTATTTAGTATCTTTTTGCTATTTTTATACAACCATGTACAGTAAAGATATTTAATGTTTTACAATAATAATCGTCGTTGTTGTTCAACTAATTTTGATTTACTTATTTAATATAAACACTGCATCAACATAACCTTCATACTCAAATAATTTACAACTACAGTGACGTTTGCTTCTGTTTTTAGTTGTGGGTATAGTTGGTTGCCTATACAATAGGCGTAATTGACGCGTTCTTTTTAAAGGTATACATAGGCAATGTATACTAAAAAGAAAAATTCCCTGTATATGTAGGTAGATTACAGCTACTCGTATCGGAAAAGTTTGTAACATACATCTTAACACGCCGTATCTATGTACTTCTTAAAATTACAATAATTATTATTACAACAATTAATAATAATATTTAAATATTGGAACTTTGCATCTTTTTATTCAATTCAAACCGTATTACCTGATGACTAGCAAGGCATTTTAATCATTAAGTTAAGCTTCTCGATGGTGGTAATTTTCAGCAAAATGCAATAAACAATAATAACTATCTGCAAATTATTGAAAGTAATTAAAATTTACTGGAGGTCATTGATAGTACAAATCGTCAGTGTAAATATAAGTGAACCATACTCAGTCAGTTATTATAAGCCACCGTCATAGGTGTTTAAACTTTAAAATACACTAGCAAATTGAAAATTAGTTTTCAAGTTGCTTTACATACTCCATTTATCTCAAACGCGACTGTTTTATTTGTATTTAACAATTCGACACAAAAGCACGCAGATCCAATTAAATTGTATTAACTGTTTTAAATCACTCGAAAGAATAGTTCTGAAGTTTTTTTTTTTGTATTTACGCTTAAGGGGATCCTACAGAGACCTGTCAATAAAAAATTAAAAGTAACTTTTTTAATAGAAAAACTATTATATTCATTTTCCTGTCTGCCACGGGACGCAGGGCCCTCTGCTTCAATGCTGGGAAATAAAATGCAACCAATATGAAAAACAATACGTATAATAAAAGATAAAGTGAAGTGATAATAGAGTCTTGGCATTGTTCGGATTGTGGGAAAATCAGATACATTTGGAGATTGGAGTTGTGCGGATATTTCATTAAATTAATTCCACATATATCGTAAAATTTAACTGATTTTACAAAAATGTATCTAGAATGATTTCAGAAGTTTGCAATGACTGAACACTGAGGGATGTGGTATTGCACCTTGGAATCCATTACACATGTGCTGTGAATCACATTGGCTATGCTCGATCCGTTGTTTCACAGTAACGTTTGTTGGTAACATATGTATGTATAACTGTTTGGCGCATTTATCATGTCTGAAAAAATTGGTCAACGAATTTGTATTAGACTTTGTCAAAAATTTGGAGACACTTGTAAAAATACATATTTAAAGTTACAGAAAGTCTATCGGGAAGATTGTATGAGCCGTGCACAAGTTTACGAGTGGTATAAACGCTTTAAAAATGGTCGTAAAAGTGCTGAGAGTGATCCGCTTTCTGAAAGACCTACAACCACCTAAGTGAAAAAAATATTGAAGCTGTGCCCACACCTATGCGGGAAAATCGCCGAATCACTATTCGTGAGTTATCTTCAGACCTATACATTAGTTTCCGTTAAGTTCAATCAATTCTTACGAACGATTTGGGTATGAGACGCGTTTCAGCCAAATTTGTACCAAAACTCCTCAAAGTTCAGCAAAAGCACACCCGTGTTTTAGCTGCTACTGAGTTGCTTGAGTGCGTCAAAAACGTCGAATATTTTGTAAAAGCAATCGTAACTGGCGACGAAACTTGGGTTTATGGGTATGGTCCCGAAATTAAAGCCCAATCTTTACAGTGGAAGACCCCAAAGTCTCCCAGACCTAAAAAAGCACGACAAAGCCGCAGCAATGTTAAGATGATGGTGACTGTTTTTTTCAATTACAAGGGAATTGTGCATCATGAATACGCTCCATCGGGCCAGAGGATCAACAAGGAGCATTACTGCCAAGTTCTGGGACGTTTGAGGGAAGCAGTGACTATAGAAAAAACTAACCCAACTTCTTCCATGGAAATCCGAACAATAATAGACTCATTACCAAAACGAAAATCACCGGGACACTGTTTAATACCCAACACAATACTGCAGAAGCTTACAAATAAAATATCAGTATACCTTACTTTTACTTTCGGCGCATGTCCGCGTCTCGGATATTTCCCCCAAGAGCTAGGCAAAGATAAGAAAAAACTAGAAAATTACAGGCCTATCCTAACAACGCAATCAGAGTTACTAGGGAAAATCAACAATAGTATACATAGAAACACTTAACATGTTACCTAGCTTCCGATTCGGGTACCGAAGAAAACGATTGAATCTGGCTTTGAGAATAAACAATATATAGCGGCAATCTTCCTAGACATGATAGCGGCTTTTGGCAGGGTATGGATCGAAGGCCTGAAGAAAAAGATATTAAACCTAGCAATAGCCAACTTCCTAAAGGCAACGATATTTTCATTTTAGAAAATCAAACCTTTACCGTCAGAGTTAACTTCTGCCAATCAGAAGTGAAAACTATACAAGCCGGGGTACCCCAAGGCAGTATCTTAAGACCACTATTATTCAGCATTTATACATCGAATATGCTCGAAATAGTGCTAACAGTAGCCACATTCGCTGACGACAAGCCCATCTTGATACAACACCATGACCTAATGAAGCGACAGCGGACCTACTGTTAGCTGTTAATAAAATTTCCTTGTGGTTCAGAAAGTAGACCGTACGAATATATTCAAGTCTCAGTCTAAAATCTTTGCTGTGAGAAAAATTAGAGACGTTCCAAAGATTGAATTAACGGGAATATAATAGCATGGAGCGTGTCCATGTCGACACACAATTAAGCTGGAAGTATCATATTAATCAAAAGTTAACGTAATGCCACAGCAGATTGAACAGCTTTTTGCGTTAATTAACAGAAAGTCGCATTTAAAACCTAAATGCACAATATTCCTATATGAAGCCCTACTTCGACTTCTATCATTGTATGGAGGTGTGGAGTAATACATCCAAATGAAATGTAAAAAAACTACAGAGATTTAAAATAAATGGTTGCGTATAGATGTTAATGCCCGTTGGTATGTAGGAAGTGATCAGCACCATTACGAATTAGGAGTATTATCAATTCAAGGCTATTCGAAAATGTACCACAAAGTTCATAAAAAACATTAACAACTGTAGCGGTGCCGTTCAATACAATATGTGTCAAAGAAACGTATGCACAAGACTACCGCAGGATATGGATTTTTCCGATGAAGAAAGTGATTAATCTCACCAATCCCAACAATGTATTGCTATTCTTAAGACGCTAACAATAGTCTTATAATGTTATTTTTAATTAATTAATTTTATATTATTATCTATATGCTATATAGAACAATCTTTTTTTGTAGATCTGGCAATAAACATATATTGAAAACAAAACAAACACACCGTTGAAACTTACCACGTTAACTAAAATACTATAAAATTATAAAACTATGTATACAGTTTTTGTTTCAATATATTCAACAGCCGCTTTATCGTCTAGCTATAGAAAAATACAAGTAAAATGTATTATAGTAACTGTCAACGTCGGAGGGTTATAATATGAACTACTTTTATTTCAAAATATAACCTTTGAATTAGCATCAATCAAAGAGAAATTTTAATATATACAAATTCAGTCGAGTCTACATAGTAAAAACAATAGTCGATAGTTGTTACGTATCCACAAATAAGTTCCTTCTATGTAGTTAAATTATGTTCGTAGCTTTATGTGTTACTTTGTATTTTGCTCTTTAAAGAAACATGTACTTAGTTCATAAGGTTAAGCTGTTTATATTACTACGCTTGTCGTTGTATGACATGCTTAGTGCCAACTAACTACGTGCTTTGTAGTAAGTTTACCTTTGCTGCCGTACATGAAACCTTCCAGTTAACTCTAGAAATAATTACATCAGCAGCGCAACAGGCTGAAGTCTGTAGGCGTCTTCTTTGTACAAACTTCAAAGCCCTCTTTGATTAATTTGTAACGCGAAAATTGTTTTTAAATCGGTGCTTCTACCATTGTTTCACAGCTTTCATTTGGTATGTATTGTTAATTCAATATGTAAGTAAAGTAACATCCCGGAAAGCCAATCAAAGATCTTATAAACAGTAATAAAACAAAAACACTTCCGTGACCTACAATAAGAAAATCAGTTAGTAAATTGTTGTATAAAGAAAAATGTAATTTTAAATAGCAAAACTAAATTCTCGTGATTATAAGTTATTTAAAATGTAGGTAGTATACAGATTTTTAAAGAATAGCTTTAAGCTACAAATGCAATTATAAAAGTAAAAATATCAGAGTTATTCTTAGCTGTGAGAGATGTACCATTTTTGGCCTTGGTTAAACGTTTATAGAGCTTATTATTGCACATGTTATAGTAAACTTTGAGGGAATCTATCTAATTTCACAGTAATAGTTCCAAACAAATATAGTAATAACTCAAATTTTATTAATCTTTTTTTCAATTAGTAACCGCAGAAGTACTTGCACATAATATATCTAAATATGAAATGGGTGTACTTTCTTCCATCTCTAATAGAAAACTTGTAATATTATAATAAAGTTTTTACCATTTACTCCTGTACGCGGCCGTACGATAAGTTACTAAATACTAGCCTTAAACTATTGGCAGAAAGACGTTTTCGGCAGACACCTGACGCTGAAAACCTGATATACATTGAATTATATTTTGATCTTGTACATTGACACTGCTATATATTTACAGTGAAGAGGATGTAGTGATGAGAGAGTAAAGACAATGTCGAAACTTTAACATACACTGCCGGTATTGAAAGAATCAGATGCGTTTAAATTGCAACTAGGCCATACCATAATGCAGCAAACAGTGGAAGACAAGTATCTGGAAATAGTAAGCTCAAGCCAGTGTCAAGTAAAGAAGGAACTAAAAATGACATATTTTGCAGAAGCTATACCAGACACAGCAAAAGATGAAGACTTTAAGACAAATAGTTAATATAGCAAAACTAGACGGAATCAGAAGCAATGAAGTATGGGAGTTGTGTAATATTATGTTTACGAACATATGGATGAATACAAGGAGAACAATGCCTGACACCAAAATTGTGAATATGGCAAGAGAAATATTACCATCACACCAAAGAAGTATTGGACGTCGTTATAGAAAGTGGAGCGACCGCATGCAAACAGTACGCGCACAAATCGGGTAAATTAAACAGTAAGGAGGAGATAATTAATTCCGGATGTGTTCAGTTAGCTTTGGATTTTAATGAATGTTAGTTGCTTTAACGGTTGAATGTCATCTTGTTTCCAGGTAACTGACTGGATACTCTGTAATCGATCAAGAGTACGCATACGCGTTCAATTTCAAGATTATTCTGTGTGCCAAGTATCACAAGACCATCTTCAATAGCTAAATAGCGTATTCTACCATTGAGGATCGGTAAGTGGTACTTATAAAAACTCTATATTATTATGGGATTATCAATGACCGTGAACATTATACGATAACAGTCCCAATTTACAAATTAAAGCAATCTCTAGCAAATTGTGGTAGGGACATCAAATAGAAGATTTTCCGCTATGAACTACATGTAAAGGAGGAAAACGGTCATCAGTGTTAGTTGGTAGTCTTCGGTAGCAAATGTCTACACAGGAATTAGTCCTACCTATCTCTCTGTATTGCCACCACCCACTTTACATAATGTAGAACGTTATTATGTTTATGTAAAAACTTAGAAATATGAAATTAGGAAACCTGTAGGTATCTATAAGAAAATTTTGTATGGCCTATGGATGCCTGTTTCTACTAGCTTTTATTACAGTTCAATAGTAAAACTTCACCTCGGTAGCAAATCCAGATAGCCAGATATTCGTTAAGTTACGACCACTAGATTAAACCATTTCGTTTAGAAAACATTCTACCCAAAGAAACAGGAAACACAAATAAATATGCATTAGTAACTGTTGGAAACCTTCACAATTGAATGGATATAACGTCATAGTGAAACGATTGAGTTTGGCAGCTATTTGTAACACAACGAAATTTGAGTGTTCGGATGACTGCAGAAAGGCGACAATATACTTATAAGGTGTTCGGTTAAAATAAAAACTAAATGGAGAAAAGCGCGTACATGAAAAACAAGAGGAACATTAGTAGAATTAAAAAATACAGAGGTTCTAAGACGAGAGAAGTTTATTTATCGCGACAACACAACATTTCTTTCTTAAGCACATATGTTCCGTTTACACACAACTTATTTATTATG
Organism: Limonius californicus; assembly: GCA_014611495.1. NCBI lineage: Eukaryota > Metazoa > Arthropoda > Insecta > Coleoptera > Elateridae > Limonius > Limonius californicus. The sequence continues at coordinate 8,151 of JABXWE010016794.1, read as the reverse complement.
TTTTCTAAAGAAACTGCTAAAAAAACCCCACTAGTTTATCCAGTAAGGTTTAAAAATGTCCTTAGGGATAATATGTTTAAATCTATACAGCGCGAGTGTAAAGTCTGGAACTACCGAAAAAAATCTTTTACTAAATGTTTTTGAAAAAATCCTGGAACACGTCGATGTTTATCTTAAATTGGACATAAATGCATACCTTAATTTTGTGTAACGGATATGGAAAGAGCGTGAAATTCTAAAACCAAATATACTAGAAAAGTATGATACTGTATTAAGAAGTTTTAGAGATAACTGCTATTAAAGCTTTAAAACAAAAATCGAATATCAAACAAGTAGGTCAATAATTTGGTAGTTTACTTACTTTTTTATTGCGTGTATTGCAGTCATTATGAAATACAGAACCGAAACATAGCAAAATAAAGGAAATAATTAAATTAAATGTTCAAACTGACCACCATTTTGGGCAAGGCAGTACCCAAGTCGGTACAAAAATTCTTCACGAACTTTACGGAAAGTTTCAGATGGAATTCTAGAAGGCTATGCAAATGACCTTGCCATCCTAGCTACAGGAAAATTTACAAACACACTCTGTGGGGTATCCCAGAATGCCCTCAGAATTGTGGAACATGGTGCAGAAAGCACAACTTGGCGGTTACCCCTAACAAAACCGAGCTAGTACTATTCACGAGGAGAAGAAGGATTGTGGGATTTCGAGAACCACAACTATTTGGCACTTCTCTGAGGGCCGCTGGGAAGGTTAAGTGCCTAGGAGTAATCTTGGATGCTAAACTCACCTGGAGGGAGCACTCAGAAAGGCAAATACAAAGAGCAACTGCCTCCTTCTGGATGTGCAGGCGCACCTTTGGGAAAACCGAATGTCATCATGTGGATGTAAACGGCGGTAATAAGGCCCCTACTCACCTATGCGGCCTTGGTGTGGTGGCCTTCTACCACTACATTAAGCACAAGAAAACGTCTTGGTCAACTCCAACGACGAGCGTGTCTAGGAGTGACAGGAGCAATGCGAACTGCCTCCACTTCGGCTCTGCAGGCACTTCTCGGACTTGCGCCCCTTCACATAGTGATTGTGGCTGAGGCTAGAAAGGCAGCTTACAGACTCAAGTGTGCTGGGCAGTGGTCAAATGCTGGTATACCACTGGGGCACATGAGGGTCCTGCCGCGGTTGACGGAGACCTATGTCATCTTCAATATGAGAAGTGACCGTATGCTCACCAGATACTTCTTCATCACACCTTACAAAATCGTCCTTCCCGCTAGGAAAAACTGGAGCACCCAAAACTGCAACCTTCTGATTCCCAAGGACCCTATATGTTTCACAGATAGCTCTAGGATCGAAGACGGTACAGGCGCATGTTACGGGCCAATCGTGCTTAAACAGCATAAACAAAATTCCTTTTTACAGATATTTGTGCAAATAAAAAATGATTTTTGACCGAAGGTCGCTTTTTCTTTGGTTTCGTTTCACCACACACAAAAACTGATCTGTTTTACCTTAACTTTCGCTGCAAGGCAGGCACAATTCCGGGAGGGTTGATTTCAACAGGCTGCTAACGTTGAACGCAGGACAGGACTCTTCGATGGTATAGAAAAAACAATAGCTGCAGAACGACGGGAGCTGGGCTTCGCAATTTAATCCGCCCAACGGCGAACGGTCAATTCACCAAGAATTGACTTTACCGGGGTTAAATCCAGTGCTTCCTATTAAATCCGGCAGTAGCCGATTGTCTGCTTATTACTCCTTGGTAAAACAGCGAGACGGAACGCATATAACGGACACCCCTCGAAAAAAACCCAAGAGCCCCCCCTGCTGCACTTAACGTAATTACGGTTCCCAATTGATCTAGTTGTCGGAGAAGCGGAGCGATCAGAGATCGAAAATTGACTCCCTTAAAAACGCAACGAGAATCTCCATTCTCCAAAACCATTGCACCATATTTCGAAATTTTACGCAAAAGTTCTAGAATAAAAATTAACACGTGTGACTGCCAAGATCAACACTTCCGAGAATTTGGTCGGCAGAAAATCAGCCCACAAAGATAACGTTCAAGGAATTAACGGAACTGGCCTTTCATAACTCAATTTTCAAGACAAAACAAAATAGCGAAAATGGTAACCCAAAATAAGACTGCAATTAAAATAACGTTATTAATTTTGACGAAGCGGCAAACAAATTAAGAAATTGATTCATACAAAGCGGCGAATTTGAAAATAACATAACACGCAGGTGTCTATGGCGTATCACCAAGAGTAAAACTGTCGTTCTCTCTTTGCATGAATATGCCACCGTTTTCCAGGCCGAAGTCTACGCTATACTGGCCTGTACTCATGAAAACCTAGAAAAAGGTTTCGCAAACAAACACATCTACATTTGCTCGGACAGCCAATCAGCTCTCCAAGCCGTAAAGTCTTGCAGAGTAACTTCGGAACTAGTGCTTGAATGTCACTTGACTCTGATGCGACTCTGTGAACATAACTCAGTAAAACTGCTGTGGGTACCAGGCAACAGCCACATCGATGGTAACGAACAGGCGGAATTGCTGGCGAGACAGGGCTCTAATGGGCACCCGTTCGGATCCAGTCCTCGGAATACCACAATGTAATGCAAAACTAGAAATGAAGAAGTGGGTGAAAACCCAATTCGTTCAGGACTGGTCGTTGCAACAAGGACCTAGGCAGGCTAAACTCTTTATCGGAGAGGAACCCCTACCAAAGTTCCAAGAGCTCCTAAAGTTTAACAAGAAGCAAATGAGGACTCTAACAGGACTCCTAACGGGCCACTGTCACCTGAACAAACACCTACATAAGATCGGCATTACAGGCGATCCTACTTGCAGATTATGCCATGAAGAGGATGAAACCTCTTTTCACATAATGTGCCAATGCCTCAGTATCATGAGGATACGGCACAAATATCTTGGGGCTGGAATACTGAAACCGGAAGATTTACTGCTCATCCCCCTAAACCAGCCGCTAGCCTTCGTGGTGGGCACTGGGCTTTTTGGGGACGAGCCCTAATAGGGCGGATCGCACAATGGGCCTATGGCCTGATTGTTGTAGGTGGAAAAACCTGCACCGCTTCATACAATACAATACACAATATTTTAGGTCAGTGGTGCCCAACGGGGTCGGTACCGCCCACCGGTAGGCCTGGAAGATATTTAAAGAGGCTTTCTTGGTCCAAGGCAAATTTAGGGGGCGTTGAGAAGCAACCGCCGCCTCCCTGGGCAATACTCGATAGAATGCGCTGAAAAGCTTCATTAACAGTCGCACTGAGAAGGAGGGGGGTCAGCCACTGACCCCAGGTTACTTAGTTTGCTCGTTCTCGTGTAATTTTGAATTTTTTTATCTAAAAATATATGATTTTTATCCCTGACACTCTCTGAATCTGGTAATATATAATTGATTAAGATTAAATTCTAAACACCGGCGAAAAAAAATAAAATCCTCGGAGAGGCGCTCCAAGTTAATATTGTACGCCAGCGCTGCAGTCAGATGGTATTCCGTTTTGTGTGATTTCGGCGGAAAATACTGTAGTTTTGTAACTTATGTGAAAACTGTAGAAGGCCTGGGTATCAAGCAGTACCTACTAACCAATACAATTCGGAAATAGACTCCGATTGTGACTAGTGCTTACTGAGTCTTGTTCTTGTGTTTTCGCACAGAAAAAATACGTATATTTTACTGCTACGGTGCATATTAGATATTTCACCATGAGTAGAAAATACTTGACAGATAAGAAGCTAGAAGAAGCTCTTTATAATGATGACTTATACATGGACGATGTAAATACTAATTTAGGAAGTTCTGATTCGGAAGGTGAAGATCCTACTGAGGGGCAAGAAGTGTTTTTTTCTACGGCAGATGTAAATTTCGTGTGTTTATTCCTACTAAACCTGGAAAATATGGGATTGAGGCAAATATTCTATGTGACTCAGAAAATTATTACTGTTTTGCGGCAGAGCCATATGTTGGGAAGGTTGAAGATCAACCTAAAAGTTATAACAGTGGCCCAGAAATAGTAAAATGGTTAATAACAGCAGCAAAACTAAAGAATACCCGAAGAAACATCACAATGGATAGGAAATTTACCTGTCTTTCTATTGTTGATGACTGCTCGAGAATAATATCACTCTTGTTGGAACAATACTCAACACACGCAGAGACGTTCCACTAGAACTAAGACTGCAGACTTTGAAAAAATCTACACCAGAAACTATTCGTTTTGCATTCAGAGATAAACAAACTTTTGTTAGTTATGTACCTAAACAAAACAAAGTTGGTAGTGTTTTATCTTCACAGCACAGAGACATGAATGTACTAGAAGATAAACCAGAAATTATAATGTACTATAATTCAACAAAAGCAGGGGTGGATAGTCTAGATAAATGTGTTCGAGCATATAGTTGTCGTCGTGGTATTAGAAGATCGCCAATGGCGCGCTTCTTTAATTTGATTGAATTGATTAGCTTATAACGCGTATGTAATTTTCACAAAAGCAAATACAAGTTGGGCAGATGAACATCGTAAAACAAGGTCCTGCAGAAAGCTGTTTTTGAAAGAACTAGGCAAGGAATTATGTCAAGGCAATATGGAAAGTCGTTCTAATTATTCCGACTTACCAAATGTTTATGTTACGGCTCTCAAGATTTTTGGTTACGAATGCCATCGAAGTGGGGCCATTTCAAGAGGTAACGTTATCAGAGAACCACGAGGAATTGCAACTCGTAGAACTGTGGAAGATCTACCTAGGAAAGGTAGATGTTTCGTTAGTCCGCGATCAGCTGACAGAAAATATTTATATGAAAGCATGCACTCATTGCCAAAAGTATATTTGCCCAAAGCATACCGCCGAAGAACAGCAGACGACAATCAGGACATGCATCAAATGTAATCAATCTGTGTAAAAATAAATATTAGAAGATAAAATACACTTTACTAAACTCATTTCAACCTGTATATATACTATCGCCTTACATTTTCATAGAATAGGTTAAGAAAGCACTACAACTGAGACTTAAAGGACTGGAGTCAGTCGCTGACCCCCCCGTTCTCGGTTCTCTAGGTACACGTATAGGGTCTCAGTGCGACTGTTAATACTACAAATCATCGAACGCATGTTTCAACAAATACTTTTAAATGTCTTTTAAGCAAGATCAGTACATATTAAAAGTAGGTATTGGTACATTATAGCTTTGTTCCTAATACTTTTTTGACTAGTACATGAACGAGTCGCAGAATGCGCAGTGCACCATACGGAGCATCACAGTGTGTGTGTATGTTCCGGCTCGACCAACAAGTTTGCACAGGTCATGGCAAGATTAACATACGTGCTGAATATCGAATCTATGCATGTTTTGACAGCTTCATTAAACATTACATTGCAAGAGGAGTTGCTAGAATTGTCAACGAATGAAGAGTTAAAATTGAAAATAAAAAATGGATATCAACAATTTTTGCTTCAAAGGCAAATTCCAGTATTATATTCGACTTCATGGGCTGTATCAAAACAGTTTTTCATTGCATTCCCATCATCATATATAGCCGAAAAAAGATTTAGCGTACTCAGCAATTTACTAACAAAGAAAACAAACAGATTGTCAATAGTTACACGCGGCGGTTTAAGATTACTGATGACAAATGTGGCACCAAACATCGAAAAATTAGGGTCATTACACCAAGCTCAGCCCTCTAACTAATGATATTATATATATATATATATTTTTTTTTAATATATATTTTTTAATCAAACTTGGAGCAATACACCAATATTGTTAATATCTTTTAATAAAGTAATTTTAACAATCTGTCCTTGTTTTGCAATATATAATATAGTATACTTATTTCACCTAAGATGGGCGCCATCGAATCACTGTGTGAAAAAGTGGGCTACGGCTCAAACAAGTTGGAAAACTATGGATTACAATATTGATTTCAAGAATGGCAATCGGTGTGTATTTTTTTCTGAAAAGGAGTGGTGTGTAACTTTTTTTCGAAAAGGGGGCGATAGGTCAAAATATGTTGGGAACCTATGTTTTAGGTGATCTACTTTTGACACAAAATGTTTACATACGGCACCACCAAGATGGAGCCTTGCACACAATTCCAGAAATGTTATTAATATTTAAATGATTGTGTGTAAGAGCGTAATAGTGCTTCTTTATTTTTCTTTACGGAGCACTGAAAAATAAAGTGTGTTAAAGTAATTTTAATTATAATAATGCAGAGGTGCAAGTAGTTACTGGTATTATTGTAAGATATTGGCAAAAGAAACTGATAGTATCGCAAAATGGTGTAGATTGTATTTAGGCAATAACGGCCAGCATTTGAAGCATCTATAATAATTTTAATATTGAGTAGGAAGTATTTAAATGTTTTGTTTCTTCGTATGTTTTATAATTGCGGAGATATTTGACTGTAAAGAAAATGGCGATTTTCAGTTTTTTTGGGAATAATTTCTAAACTGTTCGGAATTTTGAATTTTCTCAACGGAATCTGAATCAGCACTAAACGCTGGCCAACTGTACCAAGCAAATCTCTATCTGTAACAATAAGAAAGTTACCTACGATAGCCTAATCAAACTGGTACAAAATGTATACTACAATGGATTCTACTTATTTACATTACATTATTTTACATTTCAGATATAAGTTTAGTCAAAGTTTAAAGAATAATCTATCAGACTTGCACTTAGCTCATGTATAATTATCCGCAATTATTGTTTAATTCGACTTGAGCATCGGCACGTCTCGTGTTACGAGCGCACGCCCATTTATAGTAATTATCTAAACGAATCCACTTGTAAACACGTAACAAGAAATTCACGTAATACATAAACGTTCTATCCCAGGTTCTGCTTGATTGACAGGCACATTTAACAGGGTACGAGTTTGGAAGAGAGATCACTAATGTGAGGAATTACATCTGAGCCCAAAATCAGATCAAACTGTTTATACTTGGTTGAAGAATTTCCTGATATGGGTCTGATTTACGTAAAGCTGGAACAATATCAGCTTAAGCACATTCAACTGATTCAGTAGTGTTTACATGTTGTTTTAAATTCGTCTATCAATGAACCGCATATATTATGACCCTATTTTCGTACACCGAAAATTATTTTTGAATGTGCTTGCTTAGATTCTATACTGAATAGCAACGCATTATTAAAACGGCGTCTTTATTTCCTTTTAGTATGATAGAGCGGAATTTGCAAAAGAGAAAAATTTCATTACACCAAATATAAACAAAAGGGAATGACCACAAAAAATCTAATAAAGAGAAAACTTCAATATTGAAATTTTAGCAGAAGATATGTAATCTGCACATGCATACTCAGTTCACCAACGAAACCACTAGACTGAAATATGTTTAATAATGTGGACCAACTGGACAGCATATTTCGCAGAGCGCGCGATTTCTACTTGATATATTGTACATTATGTACTGCATTCACCACAACAGTAAAACATCTAGTAAATTCTTGCCATAAGCCGTAACGAATGGTGTGGCGGCACAAATTGTGCAAATACATGATTATTAATTGAACAGTGTACTTAAACGATTACAGTAATATACAAATTGTTAAATATATCAGCACGTCAAATATAATTAATTAATTAATTTTGCATGACATGCAGATGCTGAATCAAACAAATATTTTAAATTAAACCGCGTTAATTGTTACACAGCTGTAGATTCATATATGCATCGCTGTTAAAAAGCAAAAAATAATTACAACGCCGCAACTATTACCGAAGTGTAACACTATTCTCAGCTTTTGGTAATTAAATTTGTTATCTTAAATTCTCAAATACTGCAGAGACTTTTACATCAAACCCAAAAACAAAAAATCAGATTAAATAGGAATATGACTGACACATAACTGACAGCTAACAAAATTGTTTGCTTTGCTTTCTTTGTAAAAATTCACGTTAGCTTGAGATTGTTAGTACGAACAACACATAAAGTTAATTTTGTATGAACAACATATACAGGGTTGGGATAAAGTATGGAACCAAGTAAATATCTTTTAAACGAAAAGAACGATATTTATGAAAATTTGCAGGCAAGTGCAATGGAACAAAATGCATCTGATGTAAATTTTTTTGTTAATAATATACTTCCGGTTTAAC
>JABXWE010016793.1:0-13688 GCA_014611495.1 Limonius californicus | reverse complement strand
CTACACTCGTTGAAGAATATACTATTATACGACTATTTTATAATATAAACATTCTAACACAATGCTGAGTTATGGCATAACTACATTCTTAAACCTGATGTCGAATATTTCATTAAGTAACGTCGTTAATAGCAACAATTATTAAAACAATGAGTTTTTAAAATTTTTATAGTTACAGATTTTAGCAACCAATTGAATACTTTAAGAGAAAGTGGGTAATAAAGTTTAATAAATTTTTAACCTCAAAATATGTGTTTTTTAATTGATCTATAAGCAAATTAAGGTTCCTCTTGGTGACTACTAAACAAATATACTAAACAATAATATTAAATATAATACACTCATCAAAGGGACAAGTTCATTAACATACGGGATATATTGAGGTAAACAAATAGTAATTTTTTGATTAAATAACATAAATTCAACAATATTGTTACACATAGAATGTTAAACAATGTTTGTTTTTGAACGCTTGCTGAAGATCTATTTAATAATACAATTGTTTCATAAAATGAATTTATTAATAAAATTGGGTAATTGAACAATTTTATCAATCAATCAAAAGCAAAAATAAAGAATAAACAAAGTTTATGTTTTGTAGCTGTTTATATAGGTACTTTTTACAACTGCTGCATTACTAACAGTCCATCCATCGACAGAAAGATTTAAAAACACATTTTACAAATCATTTACATGTTCCTTGATAAAGTTAGTAAAATAACTAACTTTGGTAAAAATATTGGGATAAGTAGAATTCCGTGTCGTCGAGCAGTCTATGTCACCACCATGCACAATACCTACAAGAACATCATCCAGAACTAAAGGCCCACCACTATCGCTTTGGCAATCGGTTTGGCCGATTTCGAAAGGCAAAGTACAGAGCTTTTCATTTCGTACTAGGAATGGGTAATCCGTCAAAGTTGGAGAGCCAGCACCCAGACGTCTATTGCATTCTGAAAATATTACAAATATAGTTTTACGCCAACATATATATCAAACCGTTACTAATTGTACCAGTACTAACTATACAAATATACATTCCAATCTTAGCTACTTTTTGTAAAGCTAGTATCTGCATCGGACAAGGTATTCTGCTTTATTTTCTTAGTACGTAATACACTTAAAAATTGTATTGTATTGTTATGATAATTTATATCTTGTTTAAATTAAATTTATAAAATCGCTTATACTCAAAACAATTCTTCTTTAGCGCATGATTTAATGCAATAACTTATTATTAGATCCTATAATAGAAGGTTCTGTTTTTTTGTAATTTGCTGTTTCTTCTATTCATCCTTATCCGTATTTCGCTATGGAGATCCTAACGTACCCATCATAAAGTATAAAATTAAACATTGCGTGTCTTTAATTAAAATACCCATTTTCGTTAGCAATGGAGAAAGAAATGGTAAGAAGCATTGGAAAAATACCAAGTGTTTACTTACCCTCGTTGGTGATCACTTTCATTTGAAGATACTGTAGTATAGCGGACAACACGTCAGGATCTCTACTTATAAATCCCCAACCAGAAACTGTGACTTTCCCGACGTACAATTTGTTTGGTTGCGGTAATTTTATGGGTTTGACTGCTTGGTTAAAAATCAAACCAAACTTCAACTTCAATAATGCAATATTGTTGTAGTAATACCCTAAAACGTAACAATCACAGTAAGAACAACTACTTACAATAATGTTGAATTGTTCACGAGGTACAAACGGCAATATATTTTAAAGTTATTAGCGTTGTAACAGAACTTCAAAGAACCATTTTTCATGGTGATACTTTACTCACTTGGATGGTAGTCGGGATGCATTTCAATATCGTGGACAGGAATAGTTTGAACGTCTTGATGCTTTTCACCTTGTTCCAGTAATCCAGCCACAGCCTGATAGGAATAGGCATACCCGTAATAGCAATGAGCTGCAGATACTAGCCACGTTGAAGAAACGATGGAAGCACCACAAAGGTGTCTGTCCTCTATTTGAATTGATACCATGTAAGGAAATTGTCTCCGTTTGGCATTATTTCCGCCAATAATCTCTACATTTATGTCTTCATTGGTATAGCGATGCGGCAGTACTGTCGCTGTTAAAACAAAGCAAAAACTAAAATTATGTAATTAAAATATGGAATAATTATTACCACTTGCACAACTAAGGATTACCATCAACAGAATCTTCATTGTGAACGAATAGCTTACTGAAAAATTGGTTCCTATTTATACTGAACCGCACGCGATAAGAACAAAATATATCATAAAAACTATGAGCACAAAACGTGCAGGGAATCTTATGGGAATCAATTTTAAAGTTTAGTTATTGTTTGATAGGTTTTTTCAGCGAAAATAAAATTTTAATTGCTGACACGCTCAGAACATTATTTTTATATAAATGTGATAAAATGATAAAACAGTTCAATGTTCATATTTTCAAATTCTTAATATAATGCAATAGGCAATGTGCACGTTAATAGATATCGAATTTCCAAGAATTTTTACAGCCATAAAATATCGTCAGGAAACCCATTTCTCGTAATCTAGCAGTCTCTATCAGCATATTATACTTTTACAGTATGAAAATGTGTAAAAGTAATATCACGAAACGCTAAATATTTACAGATAAAAATTTAAGGGGTTAGAGGTAGAATGCCCTGGAGTAGTGTAGCGTAACTATAGTTGCCTTGAGGTACATAGCTTTCCCCTGTCAAAGACCGGCGTGCGTGGTGAAGAGCCGCATACTTCTCGAGGTGATCCTCACTAGCGAAACACGACGGATCTAGACCAGAGAATGTTGACAAAAAATCATCCCCAACTAGGCCAGCAACCTGCTAGTTGCGAAAAAGTAACATGCTCATAGAACTGGAAACACACCCTCGGACAGTGGACGGAAATCACTGATCATGACCACTGCAAGATCACGGAAAACGAGAAAATAGGAAAAGAATCATCTAAGAATAGGTTGCTGGAACGTAAAATCCTTTAACAACAAGCATCAAGAAGTAATACTACAACGGAAAAGCCGCAACATTCATATATATGCACCATATCAGAGACTAAGAAGAGAGGTAAAGGTACGTTTTCAGAAACTTCCAATTTATATTTAAGTAACAATAGCAATTTATCGATTCTGAATGGAGGAAAAACTTTGAAAACTTCAAATGCATGGTTTATCTAATAAATGCAAGTCTGATTTGTAGATAATTTGTCACGCCTTTAATCTTTACTACATACTAAATTTAGTTTAATTCCAAAAGCAACCTCACAACTCCGCCACTGCTTAGGTAGAAATTAACAAGTTGACAGATGTTAGCATCCCGGAAACCCAATCGAAGCAGGAGTAGGTTCCAACAATAATTAATCAATAGGCGCCACCGACTTGTAATCTACTGACATTGTCCGAGGTGGTAAAATGGGAAGTCGGACCCTAAGATTGTTAATCACCTACCTTTTCTACCTCGTGTCTCCTTTATGTAGCTTATTTACAGATCGTTTGAAATAAAAGGAAAGACAAGTTGCAACCAAACCTCATTTCATGAATAAATGTATAACACAACCCCCACTATTATAATCGTTCGAAACCACAATAAAAAAACAGTCTCAATTTTACGTTTCCGAACTAAAAATTAATAACTTACTTGGGCAAGACTCAAACAACTTAAGGACTAATTGCACTTATCAGTACAAAATAATATTAAAAGTTTACGCAAATACGTCATTAGGAGGCCTCCGAAGAACGATATCATTCGATGATCATAAACACCTATGAATAGCAATGTTCAAACTGAGAACACATTAAAACGCAATACCGTCCCACTCTTGGAGTACCCTATATATATGGTTTACGTAAAATTGGTTCTCCCATTAAACGAATTATTACAAGTTGTACTTATTATCTATACATATTCTCACTAAACCCCAAATAGTACAATACAATGACCCAAATCAAAGAATGAATTAATTACTAATCGTAGATAGTGAAATTATAAATAACAACAGCCAGGTTATAAAATTTAAAACATAAACAATTTTTATTTCACTTCCCTTTCAATTTGACACGGCTATCATTACGACTGCATTCCAGATCTGTTATCACCGGCTTCAGGCGTGCCTGTTCTGTCTGTGACAATCAACTGCCCCAAGGTAACTCGGCGAAGACTGCTTATCACTTTGGACCAAATGGTAGAATGCAAAATCTTTTGGATTTTAATGACGGTTTTCCACCCGTGCCACGTATTTTGCCTAAATTAATTCGTTGGATATTATAATTACAGTTCAGGGAAGATTTAAGACTGACCAAATTTCTATAAATGTTTAACTCACCAGTTGATGGGACTGGCATACCAAAAAAAATATCGTCTTGACCGGAATAATTTTATATTGGACAATTACATTCCTGGAGTATCAATACTTCCTCAATCATAGGCAACAACTCCGGTATAGTGAGTTTCAAATCGGAAAAATGATTTCCAAATCGATAGCGATTTAAATAAACTTCACTCACTGTACACAATTACTGCCGATCAGAACGTCGATATTTAAGTGACCTCTTTTCTAAACTAGTCGTTCAACTTTCTCTTCCCCCCCTCAACTTCCGAAATCTAACACCCTGTGTTTCCGCCGATAGTGTCAACTTCGAAATGCAAACTTTCCTAAAATTAATTCGCCAGTAAATATGTAGAATGGGTTGCCTTCAACCAGGCGTGGAATTCGTTACAAATTGTAAAAAACAATTATATATCATTTTTTGCAACAAACATTTAAATATATGTACATAATGTATTTTCCGATCTAAGAAATTATTATAATAATATATAATAATGTTTTTTTATATAATAGAACGGGTAGAATTTTTAAATGCAACCGTCATGAAAAATTATTAATATTAGCGGTGGCATTTTTAAAGATTAAAATATTTATTGAATTTAAAAAAGCATATTTACATTTTCTAAAAAATGTTTCTTGTCATAACATGGCAAACATTTTGATGAAATGTTACACTGAAATGTTGCAAATGCTACTTCAAAGCATTGTCTAAACATTTTATGCTTAGTGGGCTATACGTGAGACAAAGTCGTCTCCATTTGTATACGTATATAGTGTTACGCATACACCTTAGTTACCTCCAGCAATGTTGCCGCGTTTTTCGGAGGCCGGTACGTTTCCGCCTCTTGATGTACTGAATATATATTAAGTATTTATTACGGTATTACAAAGCCAGATTTGATAATCCTATGTTTGCGTATGTGCATTTCGGTAACAATTTGACCGACTAATAGTTATAAATTGGTGATTAATCACCTAATTATGTTTCTGAAGATAAGGTGCCTTGTGCCTGCTTAATCTGTTTTAATTACGGATGTTACGGGAATAAAGAGGTGTAAACGAATTTTCTGGTGAAAGTTGTCCCCTTTAAACTATTTTTGACGTGTTCAATTAATTTTTTTAGAATTCGAACATACACAAAGTTTTTACAGCAGCTCTTGAATTCCTTTAGAATAGAATGCAGAATGTATTTCAAAATACATTGTTTTTGCATGATCATTCAAATTAGGAACTGATACTAACAAACTAGTAATGTCAGGCGTCCCCATAAGAAACAATGGCATGAAGTGAGATCACGCGAACATAGTTGCCAAGAAATTAGACCACCTGTGCTAGTCTACTGATCAGCGATAGTGTGATAGAAGCAGTCACGCAGAAATCATAAAAAAGAATCCATTAATGTATAAAAATCATATTTTAGGAAGATAATTTATCTTATAGGAATTCCAAGAGCAGTAGTACAAAAAACAGATATTTACTACATTTACAAAGTTTCTCAAACTGTAAAGAAGCAAAAAGGAGGAGTTAAAATTGATGTAGTTATCTCAGAATATGCGTATAACATGCGTATTCCTGAATCTAGGGAATTTTTATGACAAGAGTTAGGTTATCCCTGAATCAAGGGAAATTTTGTCACTACATTTAGGTTGGTATCCCTGATTTGAGCGATTTTTGTCATTAGAATCGAAGCTAGCAAACTAAATCTATTGACAAAATTGCCCCTGAATTGGCGATACCAACCAAAATCTGGTGACAAAATCCCCCTAGAATGTTGTGTACCAACCTAAATGTAGTGATAAAATTTCTCTATGGTCAGAGATACCAACCGAAATCGAGTGGCAAAATTCCCCTGGAATTAGGGATACCAACATAAATCTGGCGGCGCAATTCTCCTGCGTTCAGGGATACCAACCTAAATCTAGTAACAAAATTCCTCTGTAATCAGGAACACCAACTTAAATCTAGTAATAAATGTCTCCTACATATCTCGGTACGGCTCAGCTCGGCACGGGTCGGCTTGGTTCGGCTAGGGTTAGCTCGGCTCGACTCGACTAGAGGGGGTTCGGGTCGGCTCGTTTTGGATCGGCTCCGCTAGAATAGGGTCGGCTTGGCACGGCGTGGCCTGGGTTGGTGCGGCTCCAGGAACCGGGAATTGTAACACCGATCCTGATGAAATGCGCATGCGCCAAGCAATGATACCAACTGCTTACATCTGAGCATTTCCATTTATAAAAATGAATATCTAACCTAACTTTCTGCTTTAGATTTTCAACGCGTTCTAGGTGTTATTTTACAGAATCCTTTTGTAAATAAACGTAGATTGGTTTTTGTGTCACTTTTCGCTCGTTATGGCCTTACCAGAAAAGAATTTATTCCGAAAGTTTAATCGCACATTTCGGTAAGTACCTTGAAACGAAGCAGTGCATCCAGCTAAGAAAATTCTTTATTTGTAGAAATTGTCGAATAAATATGGTTCGTGCTGATGCTAACATGGTCTGGGAAGGCATTACTGTGTTATCTAGAACCTATAACAATGCGGCAGAACGGGAAGCAGTTGTGGATATTTGCACAAGGTTAAGAAGGATCTTTATTCACTACTTGGACGGCCTCACACTTCAACAGCGATGGCTTTTCATATGATCGAGAAAACTGCCAGCCCAACTCCAGATGCATACATGTTGAAGTTGCAAGGCGGAGAAGAAGTAAAATTGAGATTTGGCAGTCCAGTGGCAAAATCCGCATTGGTTGCGGTCATCACTATAAATTGCCAGAAAGAAAAATATAAAGTATCTATGAAAATGAGTTCATGAAATGTTTTATGTGTAAGAGGTTATTGTTTCTGTATCCGCTTAGTTTTTTTACAAATGAAATTATTTTGTACTAACTGTTTTATTTTGCAGTAGCGACTCTGGAAATTCGTCGGATGGTTCGAATCATGAGTAATATTACTATAGTATAATTTAGTGAATTTGTAATAAATAAAACATAAAATTATTGTGCAGATTTTTATATAACTTAAAAACAGGTCGAAATAATGCCTTGAAATTTTAACTTTTTTAATATACCTTAAAAACAGGGCAAAATCGCATATAATCCTAATTCATTAATAAACACAGTTTTTACATCAATTTTACAGGCAGGGTGTTTTACCCCCTCTGAAAAATCTATCAATTTTCTTTTAAAAACGTTATCTACATGAGTTTGTATAGCATGCCTTCTATGTAACTTAAAAAACAGGATAAAATCTTTGAAATATTTGCTTTTTAAATAATCTTTAAAAGCAGGGCAAAATCCTTAAAAAAGTGTTGTGTGCTAAACAGGATTAACTAGTAGTTGTCAACCGTTTTGGTTGACGCCTCCATATCCATTTTTAAAATCCTTAAGAAATGTAATTTCCTCTCGATCGACATGGTAAATTTAAATGTCTTACTCCTTTATAAATGAGTGAAATCTACTACGTAAAGTGTAAAAAACACAAAAAATAAAGGTCCTGTAAAATTAAAACATGGCAAGAGTGGAAGTGAATATTCAGCAATCTGTGCTGAATGTGGAAAGAAAAAATCTCAAATGAAGCATGGACCAACTAGTAAGACTATTTCCCATAAGAAAAAAAGTAAAAAGTAAATGGAGATGTATCTAGAAAAGCGATTATACGTGTACATAAAGAGTTTTCATTTTTATAAAAAAGTCAGAATAGGATTGAGTTGTGGAAATTTAATTTAATACGTCTAGCCTTTCTGGACTTCGGTTACCTCTCATGAGCTTACTAAGTTTAGGAGCCGGAGTACTTACGATAATTGATAAATCTTTAAAAATATCTGAAATAACTAGTGAATATAAACTCGCATATAAATTGTATAAACAAATGATTTGTTTGTTCAAAGCTGGAAAAATTTCAGAACAAGAAGTTTACTTGAAAGAAAAAGATTTTATGGAAAATATTCAATTTTTGCCCAGAGAAAAATATATGAAACAAGCCGGTTTAAATGGATGGTAGACTTTAAAACCATAATGGGAGTTGATTGTCTACATATTGGACAATTATTAGTCATATCTAACTCCGACGCCACTGGCTTTGTAGATCTGCTCTAAGAAATTTTGGCAATAGGGTAGAATAGAAAATTCCAGACCAAATCGTTATTATTAGCAGGGTGGGGTACCGCTGAGATGTTGCGGTGGGCCAAAAACTTAGTCACAAGGTTGACGACGCAAGGCCTCCACCAAGCGCATACTCTTGACATGTGCAGGTGATCTTTCAAAACCTTATTACCGATATTTTGAATATTGGGGCAAGTTGTCTGTTGACGAGAGTTAGTTCGCATTATGACCGCAATCATGTTTCTTTCTTTATGACGGTAATTGGTGCCCTTCGTCCCCCTACAACTCGCAAGCCTTCCAGCCATCTTCAAGGATTTAAACCAACGAAAACAATCACATCCATAAGGACTCCGTAGATCCGCGTTAGTCTACGCTGCAGTTTTGTTAAGTAGATCATAAAATTTTAGGGCATAAGGTTGTTCACGCAACTCGGACATTATTGTTATTGTAGGCGACTCTCCACTATTTGAACTTCAACGAAATACTGAGGTCGCTAGAGGGTTGCGGTGCCTGGCGATATTTAGGGACGGATTTAGGGACTAAAACGCCAGCCCCAGCCCACTTTTTTTGCAGAACTCGCCTAAACAAAGTTTTTCATAGTTTACTACCCTTACATCAGTTGTTTCATCAATTAAGATTCATCTATAATTTTTCCCAATATCAATTCTAATTTTTATTTTAGGCATACCTATTTGTAAAATAAAAATATATGACTGTACTAATAAGAACGACCAATCACCAGTGTTGTGTTAGCTACGACGTTTATAAATGTAAAAGATATTAACATCTATCAGATTTAAATAGGGCTTTTAGAAAAGAAAACAATCTAACCATAACCAAATCCCTCTTGGTTTTTCAGTGTTACCAACGGTATTACACCCAGTTCATTGAAATATCAATTATATGGACTTTAGCATCCATATAATGGTTGTTACATAAACCCATACATTGTTTACACGGTTCAAGTGCGTGCATTCAGCTTTAACCGCATGGTTGAAGGTTTCTTGTCGTTTGGGTAATTGCCAGGTTCCAACATTAATTTGTATACTTGTTATGCGTTATGTTTGTTAAACTACAGACATTTAAATACAGAGTCAACGCCATATTAGTGTAAAATATAATCAAGAATTTTAAAAATTGTTGGCTATTTAAGGAAATTTAAAATTGTGCGTTTTAAGTAGACGTTAAACATAAAAGTGAAGAAATATTTTTACTATACAAAACCTTAACGTAATTGTAAAAGCATTTGGTTATAGAAAAAAGTGCGCGATTAAATTTATCAGTTGAGCGCAGCACTTCCAAGAAGAATCGACAGGTAAGTCGCCGGCATAAAATCGTATCACAGTAGTTGATAAGCTTACATTACGTAATTTATTACTTTAAAATATACCGGGTGTTTCTAAATTGCACGGCACTATTTTAGGGATGTGTTCTCCAGCACCAAATAAACAAAAAAGTTCATACAAACATGTGGCTCAAATTAATATATTACCGAGATATTGAAAGTTAAAGGTAAATAGCTAAAAGGCGGAAGTTAATGAAGTAGTCGTCAATTGCATATCGTTTATTTTTTTAACAGTTGATTAAACATCTGTCATGAAATCTGTTGATTAGTATTAAGTAACCTATTTTACTAGTTCATGCTCGTTTTCGTGTGAGTTAATAGTACTCTGAAGATTCTTCAATTTGTTATTGCCGTGGGAGACACCATAAATCTGTTCAGTTTTGCAGAACAAACAGACATGCTTTTAATTTATGCCGAGATACGTAAAAATGGCGCTGCTACTGTTCGAAGATACCATGAAACATTTCCCACTAGAGGAATGCCAAATCGTAAAACGTTTGAAGCCATTGAAAGACGTCTTAGGAACACTGGCACGCTAAATCCTGAACGAATAAACGCTGGCCGGCAAAGATTTCGACGAACTGCAAACGTTGAAGAAGGGATACTCAATACTGTTCAAGTATCTCCTAGTACTAGCACCAGAAGATTGTCACTTCGTTTCAATGTATCATCTACAAGCATATGGGGAACATTGCGTGAGCAACAATTGTATCCATTTCACACTGCGCCTGTGCAAGATCTGTTACCAGAAGATTATAACAAGCGCAGAAATTTCTGCCAATGATTAATTCGACAATGCATACGATATCCTAACATCCTGAGCTACCTGCTGGTTACCAATGAATCATGTTTTACAAAAGATGGTATTACTAATTTCCGAAACACACATACTTGGAACGAAGAAAACCCTCATTCGACCGCTAGTATGCATTACCAACATACCTTTTCGTTAAATGTCTGGTGTGTCTTCTTGGTGACAACCTCTCGGCCCCTTCTTTTTACCAACAAGGCTTTCAGGAATATCTTACTTGCATTTTTTGCAAAATGTTCTGTATGATCTTCTAGAAGACATTCCGATTACCAATAGCAGGGGTTGTGGATTATGCATGACGGTGCCCCTGCTCACTTTTCTCATATTGTCACTGATTATTTAAACATTGTAACGAATTCTGCGCCTGGTTGAAAGCAACCCGTTTTACATTTTACATTTAGAAAGACACGGTCGACTTATGCGTATAGTTTTGTAGTTTCGGGAAATTGAGGGGGGAAACCGAAACATTTTAGAACGACAAGTCCAGGAACGAAGGCTTGAGTATTGACGGTTGGTCGGTCATATACGTGCCCAGTGAGTGAAAATTTTGGTAAATCGTTATCAATTTGGAAATTAATTTTCCGATTTAAAACTTCACGGGCCAGAAGTTGGGTCCTAGTTTAGAGGAAGTCAAAAAACTCCAGGAATTAGTATTCCAATATAGAGATTATTCCGGTCAAACAGATTTTTGTTGGCCAGTTTTCCATCGACTGGTGAGTTATTTATTATTAGAAAGATAGTTCAGTCTTAAATTTTTCCAAACTTCAATGCTAATATTTGCTGTAATTTAATTTAGGCAAGATACGCTCGGTTGGAAACTCCGTTGACAAGGTCAACTAAGCAGGCAAACATCGCCGAAAACGTTGGGGATGGGGTTTTCCTCGACCGATCCAAACGCTGGCTCTGGTGATAACCACCTTGAAACCTGCTCGCAGAGATGGGCGTTACACGTGCAACAGGGAAGTGAATTTAATATTATTTCAAGTTGATAATTTTGAGGACGTCACATTTGTTATTTATGATTACATTATTTTCACATATAAACCATTTCGTTAACTTGATTGTGTCAGGGATTTGTAATGTTGGGGAATAATTAAGTATATATAGACCTTAATTATTATTATATTATCAAAGTTATTGTATTGGGGAACAATTTTACGTGTTTATGTATAGGGTGCTCCAATAGTGGGACGGAATTGCGTTTTCATGTGTTTTCAGGTTGAATTTTTCTATTTTTGGTCGGTTATGATCACGCAGCATTTCGTTTCGCGGAGGCCTCTCGTAACGTGATTTTGCGCTAGAACTTTAATCTTATGATGATCAGATAAGCGCCATCATAGTCCTTCAGTTGTTTGAGTTTCGCCCGAAAGTAATTTTATTTAATTCTTTGTTACGTAAAATTGATACTCGTTATTTTAATTATACTTGTGGGGTTGTGTTAATTAGAAATTAAACGAAGTTAGTTGCAACTTGTCTTTTCTTTATCGACGATTATAAAGAACTAGGTTTACATAAGGAAAGATACGAAAGATAAGGTAGGTGATTAACCATCTGGAGAGTCCGACTTCCCATCTTACACCTCGGACGATGTTAGTAAATGTATAAGTCGGTGGCGCCTATTATTTATTTGTTTAGAATCCACTCCCTCTTCGATTGGGTTTTCCGGGATACTAACATTATCAAGTTATTAATTTTCTACCTGAGCAGTGGCGTAGCATCGAGAGTGTTTCTACACTTCATCAATTTATTTTTCAAAAATTAAAATAGGCGTGACAACATAACATATTGTAGTCGATGGGTTGGTCGAAACGGACCTGTTAAATGGCCCCCACGAACTCCTGACCTAACGCCATTAGATTATTTTGTGTGGGGCTGGATGAAGTTTATGGTTTATTCTACGTCTATTGGCACACAAGAAGAGCTAAGGAATCGCATCGTGGAAGCAGCAGCAACTATCAAGGGTTATCCTGATGTTATAAGGCGTGCCAGAGAAGCATGGATTCGTCGTGCTGAATGCTGCATTCATCAAAATGGAGACAACTTTGAACAGTTACTCTGAATGTTTTATTTTTAAATAAATATCTTTAACTTTCAATATCTCGGTAGTAAATTAATTTGAGCCATGTGTTCGTATGAACTTTTTTGTTTATTTCGTGTTGGAGAACACATCCCTAAAGTAATACCGTGCAATTCCGAAACACCCTGTATAGAGGCAATATTGGGTACGGTCTTGTAAAATACTGTGTTGTATGAAGTTTATGGGTTAAAAGTAGGATATCTTGGTGAAATTTTATAAAAATAGAAAATATTTCTGCAAAATAGAAGAAATAAATCGTGTTATACAAATCCTGACCAAAACTTCGATTTTGGGTTGGGTTGTGCTCTTTAGCATTACTACGCAATTTATAAAAATCTTGTGCTAAAACCCACCATACACAATTTCCCAATCCGGCCTGGAACCATGCGATTTTAATGCTGAAAACCTACTCTGGAATTTCTGGCGTTCGGATTCCACGTTAAGCTGAAGGTCCCCCACGCTTCTACTTTAGCGCTAAGGAGAAACACGTGGCAGAGAAGAGGCCGATGTCTAACAGTGGGGCAAATATGCCTGTTAATGATGATGATGACGATGACGCAAATTGAAAGTTACACGATATCAATGTCCGTATGAAAGTATGATTTCATTCTACAGAAGATTATACAAATAAGTTATTAACGGAATAAAAGATAAGCACATTATTATTATTTAACCCACACTAAGAAAATAATATACTTAATTAAATCGAATAACGATCTCTTCAAGTGGCAAGCTATTAATATTAAATTCAATACCATTGAGTTCCCTACCTTTTTTGTACAGTTTTAATATCCAGAATATCATTATAAATAAGTGGACGCGACTGCCTCCCTGGACTTTCCCATACTGGAAACTGTTCATATCATCTTTATTCAACAGTAGAGTTATTTTCCTCAAAATGGTTGTTCAAGTGCTATCCTAAAACCTTGCCTCGTAACGAATAGACTTACAAGGCTTGTAAGAAGTCCCGCCAAATATCTGCGGTGCCCCTTAATTTCCTTTTAATATGCAACCAGGCATACTTCATTCTCTACT
>JABXWE010016792.1:0-23299 GCA_014611495.1 Limonius californicus | reverse complement strand
ACGGACGTTCGAATCAGTGTAGTTTACCAATACCTAATTACTTTCGTTTTCTGGAGTACCATTCACGATACGTCCAAAAAAGGGGAATATTCGGTTTCTCAAAAATCCCGAAAATATCGTTTAAAGTACCGATTTGGGAAATTTCGTCGTAGGACGTAATACTAAAAAATCTGGGAAAAGCAAGCGGTTTCGAAAGAAGCAACTGTAAAAACGAAACGACTACACCCAGGTACGCCTTACATCCCCCTGTATAGGCAATTTGTTATCGTAAAAGGTAAATTTTCAAAAGCTTTGTTAGCTATGCTTCAGATGCTGCATTAAATTTACCGGGGAAGGCCACCGGAAACGCATGCCGTTAATAGTAATATCTTGCGCAATTATTTTATATTTCGTATGTTTCATTCGAAGGTTAGTTTAGCGATATAAAAGAATACTGCGTGTACAAGGCCTTTCTGCAGTATCTTTTTTTTTTCAGGTATTATTAGCTTAAATTTAATGGTTTTGGGTTCACCTGCGCGTGACTTTGTTTAATATTAAGATTGCGTGTTTTTGTAAATAATGTTTACCTTTGCTTGTTACCAAATTATAATCATTTAACCATTTATTTTGTCCGCTTCTTTAATTTAATTAAAATGCCTTGTTAAACTCAACTCTTAGTTTATTTTGATTTTTGTTAATATTACTAGTGTGAAGATTCCTGTAAAGGCAGCTGAGAGTGATTGTTGCGCCTCTTTGTTTACAGGGCTAGTAAATTCACATTTTTTGTTAGGAACAATTCCGTGAAAAGTTCGGATTAGTCGTTCAAAGTAACGTGGAACTTGAGCAGTCCCAGATCTAGTGATATTCCAATTGACACCCTCACTTGTTACGACTCTATCCCAAATTATATCAAATTGCAGCTCGGTGTATTTTACAAAAGAAACCCCCCCTCCTCTTTTGAACTACGCCAGGGCCTGCCGTCGTTTATGTGTCACAATTCCGTTTAAGCCCGTGACACGATAAAAATCACTACTGGGGTTGAAGCTATCCCAGATACATGAAATTCATAGTTCAGAATAACTTTGTACATAATCAAATTTGAAGAAATCGTCGAGACAGATCAACAATAGTTTGAAGGGTGACCTCTTCTACCATGCAAGTCATCTGCTCTATTTCATAATCCTAGCCCCACTACCCCAAATATCAAAATTTTAAACGACCAAGAAAGTCGACTGATAATTCATTTGAAACGTTTTTTCTGCTCATTGTATAATCAGATATTTTTTTGCAATTCTGTATATTCGTTTTTGAGAAATGGTATTTTGAAGATCCGGACGCATGTGAAAAATGTTAAAATAAAAGATTTTTAAAAAACGTTAGGTGCTTTATTAAATTTACCACTATTATTCAAACAACAATAAACATTAAAGTATGTAACGTAGCAGCAAAATAAAATGATAATGGTTGATTTGAAAGAGTGAGATCTAGAACGCGGTTTTCCAAGCATCTCTAAGTACTACAGCTATCATTGGCTTATTGTACACCCTAACTAAGAATTTTGCCTATCTGGGGGGTTATTCCAACTCCAGTATTGATTTTTAACATGTCACACATCGCAATGGCACGGTACCTTCGGTTTTACTTCTTATCCGACAGAAACCGCACTTTCAGATTTTTCAAAAAACCATTTCTCAGAACCGAATCAAAAGAATTTTAAAAAAGTTTCAGATTGCTCAAAGGCAAAAAATTAATTCAAATGAAGTATGACTTGATACCCCTTGTCATTTAAAATTTTAGGGTCGTGGTGGTAGGTGCTAGAGGGATGAAGTAGGGTATACGAGTCACATGGTAAAAGATGTCCCCTATTATTAGTGATGGGCATAATCGAATGCTTTTGATAATCGAGATATTTATTCGAATTAATGAATGTAATCCAAAATGCGCACACATTTCGGCAAGTGATATATATATCTGGCACCCCACCTTTGGAATGAAAGGAATAATGTGATACACTATGCTCTTGTATCGATTGTTTTTTCGGTTTTCGACTGTATTCTGTTCTTTATTTATGTACATTTCTTTACATGGTATGATAAACATGATTGAAATGCCGTTTATGATTTTCCGTGTTACATGATAAGTTATTAAATATTAACGATATTTCTAATCATTTCATTAAAATTAGCAAAAAAATTTGGTTTATTTAATATTTTTAAACAGTGACATAAATTGATGAAATTATTTTATTTATCCGTCTAGTTCATGACAACAATAAATTTAATTGAATTATAATCAATCTAAAAAATTCTACAATTACTATTTTTGAATTTAAGAATGGGAAAGTAGAAATAAATAATCGTAACTTAAGCCTGTTCGGTTCGCAATTATAAAAAGTTATTTTGTTAACTTAGCTGCACATGCAACTACGTCACAGAAAACAAGTAAAATGTGTTACTTGTAGTGTATCTTTCAGTATTTTCTCGAATTACAAATTCATTCGAATACTACTCAAATTATATACCGACACATATGACATTTAGACTACAAGCCGATCAACGTAAGGAAAGTATTCCGAGAAGTTTCGTGGAGTTTTTATCATTCGAATGAATTACTTGCATCTCGGAAATGCAAGCATAATCGATTAATTCGAATTATTTCATTCGAGATGCGCGCGCCGCCATGAAGGTATGCGAGAAGTTTTCATCATTCGAATGAATTACTCGCATCTCGACATTTTTCGAGATATATGCATAATCGAATATTTCGATTAATTTCATTCCAGACGCCCATCATTACCTATTATACTATTGTTGACTTGTTTCGCTGATTTTTCAAATTCGATCATTTACGAGGATATTGAAGGCGGACTGGACTGTCTTAGTTGGGACACTTTGCATATTTCTAATTTAATGGAATTATGTGGATGTACAAAACTTAGTTCTAATTGTTTACAGATAAATTTTTTATTAATCCTCCAACACTGGGAAAATCATCTGAAGACATCCGAAACAACCCAGCAACAAATAATAGAAACGGACCACACTCCACTGGAGCAGCCGCTAACCACAGAGGACATCACGGAAATAATAGGTACTATCGCTGAAAAGAAATAAGGCGCCAGGAATAGATCAAGTACAAGTGGAACTGCTCCAAGCCGCACCAACCACCTTTCTAGCAACAGTATGTAAAACTATACAAGACGTCGGGACACAGTACGAAGTACCACCGAAAGAAGAAGACCATACATACGTCACGAGAAGAATATTGAATGAAAGATGGAGAGGGGGGCGGAAAACGGTATTGGTAGCCCTGTATGTAACAATAGCATTCGAGACCATACGGCATTCGTTCCTGCTGCAAGCCCTGAAAGACTCAGGAAAACCACACTATCTCATCAACCGGATAACAGCAAGCCTACAGGAAAATACGTTGTTGCAATGGTTCGGGCAGAGAACACAAGTCTATAAGAAAACGAAAGGAGTGAAGCAAGGGTGTCCACTCTCGCCCAGGCTATTTACGATGACTTTGCTCAGGGTCCTCCGGAACACAGTCTCACACCTGCCGATACCATCACCCATTGCAGAAACCCTTAACCTGCCAAAAATCCTTGCCTATGCGGATGACCTTTTAATTATAGCGGAAGAAGAGGATGATGCGGGGAGGCTGATGGACATGCTGATAGCCGATTTAGCAGAGGCCGGATTAGAAATAAATAACAGCAAATGTGAAGTAATGGTAAGATCCCCAGACAAAGCAAGAATCAGAGGAGCAGCCGTTGACACACTGGAAATAGGGAGCCGGGAACTAAAACAAACACACAAACTGAAGTACTTAGGGGTTTACCTACCAGACTCATTGGCAAGACCGGAGATAGTCAACCAAAGAATAACCAAAGCTCACCAAGCCACCCAGATGATTTGCCCGCTCCTCCAGAACACAACCGTCCAACCGGAATAAAGAAGATCATATACACATCCATTATAGCCACAACTGCTTTATACGGATTGAAAACCACCGCGATAACAAAAGCCAATAGAACGGCGCTGCAAAGGATGAAGAAGAAAACACTCATACTCTTTCAACTAACCACATGGGAAACAGACGCTCCGACGGCACACGAAATTCTAGAAGGGAAACAATAACGAACCGTCCCACCACATCCAGACTCAAATACTGGGCACATATCTTACGACTACCTGCCATCCATCCTCTACAGCAAGCATATGCGATGCAAGCTGCAGAAAAGAAGATCGGAAGACCATGCTACACGTGGAAGACATCACTGGAGCAGGACATCCAGAACTCCGGCATACCGAAACAGACATGTGTGTGTTGCAGCAGCGGTGTCTTGCGGTAGGCATTGCACACATACTAACGTTGCGCAATGCCCCACCCGATCGCACCCTGTCCCTGAATCCCTACCCACCCACTGGCATGGGGTAGGCCTGGCGTATACAGGATCAACCCTCGAGTCAGCTCCATGCCAGATGATGATGATGATGAATCCTCTTAAAATACACGCGTTAAATTATATTTGCTGCCCAATAATGCAATGTTTGACTACGTTCATAATAATTTCAAGTTTTAAAATAAGCGTTTTTTATTTATCTATTATATTCTTCAAATATGATGATACGAGTATATTATACCCAATAAACTTCGATTTATATATTTCTAGCACTTTTGTTCATACATATCTAAACATAATTTATTTCATATGTGGTTTTTCCAGAAAAAAGCCAGTTTACTTGCTACAACATCCTATATAGTTTCACCTATGCTTTTGCACGGGAAAGTAAAATTTTATTTATCTAGCGTACTATAAGGTAGTTATTTGCTTCTAACTGCATTTCTGATAATAACACCTACACACCTGTTATAAACTGAAATTGAAAGAGGGATCTTTTATACAATGGTATGATCCTTTTAAGTCTTCCTTCTCATCAGATGTCAGTCCTGAAACTGGTTGGCTGCAGTTTCCCATTCACCTCTAGTCTGTGCTTTTAAAGGGCTATTTAATGAAACTAAAATGCGTGTCACTACCTTGATAATGTAAGGCGTTATAAAATGTTTAATTTGAAATAGAAAGTGTACGTATGAGAGTGCCACGGTGTTGATAAACCTTACAGCTGTTTCATTCATAATAATCCAATTTTCAACTTAAATATTTAATTTCTTTATTATGTCCTTAAAACTAAGTAATATTTCTAGAATTTTAGCAAAAATCCGAGAAATCGAATAATTTTCTTAAATGTAGCGTTTGCCGGATCCTCTTGTAAGATGCAGTGCTTTTACAGGGTGTTCTACGACGTGAGGTTACTACTTCGTGTGCCTAATCTTTAAACCAAATATAGTTAAAAATTATAATAAAGTTATGCCTAAAGTAAACCATTTTCAAAATACAGAGTGTTAAATTATTATATTATAAATAATTAGAATTAGAAGACAAAAGCCAATATTTATTTTTATTTCAGTTTAAATTCACAATTAAGATTATTCAGAATAGCCACCATTGCTCTCAAGGCACATTCTGGCTCTTCTTAAGAGAGATCTGGTCGCCCTAAGTAACATATCATTGTTATTCCAAATTACTTCTGCTGCCTCAAAAATGTCTACCAAGATCCAGTCTCTGATGGTGTTTGGTAGACAGTGTCTTTCGTATGGCCACATAAATAATAATCTAAACAATTTAAGTCTGGAAATTTTGGGGGCCAGAGGTGCTGTGCTTCTCTATCGATTAGATATAATTCAAACCGTTGATTCAGAAATTGTCTTACACCTAACGCAAAGTGCCCAAGGGCACCATCGCGCTGGTACCACATACCATGTTTGATCGTCGGAGGGACATCATCTAACCATGCTCCCAAATATTCTTGTAGAAAATGTAAATATTTATCGGCGGTTAAATGGTTATCGAAAACGAATTTTCTAAAAGGTTATTTGGGAGGATTGTCAGATGGTATTCCTCTGGCGATCAGACATGGTATGTGTGATACCAGCACGATGGTGGCCCTGCGCACTTTGCGTTACGTGTAAGACAATTTTTGGACAATTGGTAGAGGAGAACAGAACTCCTGGCCCCCAAGATCTCCGGACTTAACTTGTTTAGATTATTAATTGTGAGGTCATATGAAAGATATGGTATACCAAACACCATCAGAGACTGTTGAAGATCTTAGGAGACGCATTTTTGAGGCAGCAAAACTAAATCGGAACAACAATGATACGTTACGTAGGGCAATCAGATCTCTCTTAAGAAGAGCCAGAATGTGTCTTGAGAACAGCAATAGCTATTCTGAACAATCTTTATTGTGAATTTAAACTGAATTAAAAATAAATATTGGCTTTTCTGAAATTGTAATTATTTATAAAATAATAATTTAGCACTCTGTATTTTGAAAACGGTGTATTTTATGGCATAACTGTATTAGAATTTTTGGCTATATTTGGTTTAGAGATTACGCACACGAAGTAGTGACGCATATGAAAAGTAGTGGAAGATATTTTATTTATTTGCTATTGATTTTTAACATTTAATTAAGTTATTAAAACTGTCGTAAAGTGGTACCTAATTAGTATCACTTTTAGCCAGAGCTCTGTTCTTTACTTCTAATTTTTATAACTAAGTTTGCTTTCTCCTAGTAGCATAAATGCCATAAACCAATCATTATCTTACTTAAAAGATTCGACGGTTGCATTTAGATGAGACCGTGAACACACCCCTATTTAAAGTTTGCAGTGAATGCTTCATTAAACATGAACCAATTACTTTCGGCTACAAATTTCCTTGCCATATTCATATGAATGTACAGCTTGTTATACAGCCCTTGTGCTGCAGGTATATTCAATAGTAAACATTGGCATGGTGATGACGGAAATGAATATTTTGCTAAACTAGTTATGAGTTTGATAGTTTGGCTTTCCAATTTATACCAACACCAACTTCCCTAGTGCTTCTACGAGCTAGTGTACATGTTGGGCGTTAATAGTTAATCTCTTAGTGGTTTTAAGTTCTATTACTGGATAACAATAGCGATAGCCATGATTGAAAATGGTCCAATTCAGTCAACTATATAATTAGTTGGTTTCGACATTTCAAAGTGCCTTTTCTACTTCGAAACATTTCTGAAATCCGGTTATATGTTGATCAAGATGTATAATATTTTATTATAAATATTAATTTATGTTTTATACAGGGTTGCCCATTGGTGTCCAATATTAGCATTAAAAAATTCTTTAGAAAATTTTGATTTTCGTTTAATAATGTACTGCTAAATGTAAAATTAAACATACAGGGTACTCGCTACAGCGAAACATCTTCAAGGTATTATTTATTGAGTAGAACACCGTGTATATTTTTACATTTTTAAATTCAGCATAAAATTATCTATCCAACAATCTCCAGTTTTTGATTTTGCATGAGATATTGCCATTATCTACAAGATGTGAAAATATTCAATTAAGTATACATATTTCGCAGTTATGCAGTCAAGAGATGTAGTAGAACGACACAACCACCAAATATTAATTTTATTACACAAGGTGATTTTTACATCAGTGCAAATTTAACTCAAAGAACATTTTAACTTTTTTTTTAATAGAACACTCCGTATATTACTGTATTTTTGAATTAGGATGTTCATTCTTCACAATTGTTATGAATATTTGTTCTACACCTAAAATCGATATTTTCACAGATATGTTTATCAATACCTTACAGATCGTTGAATTATTAAGATTTTTGTTTCTATCTAATCTACTATCCATGATTTGAGATACAGCGACAACATTTATTATTAATAACATAGATAGCATAATAACTTATTCAGATTTTTAAGAAAGGGCATATTTACTTTACGTAACGACTATACGGAAAGTGTACGAAAAGCAACTTACTATGTGTTGCTTCATATCTTTTGCTGTAGTTGCAGGAATCTGGTAAACAATGTTTTACATGTCCTGCTAGGAAAAAATTCATTTTCGTCAAGTCTGGTGATTTAGGTGGCCAACTGGTGGGACAGCCACGACCTATACACCTATGTCACGGGTGCGAAATGTGCTGGAGCACCGTCGTGCTGGAACACATATTTTTCATTAATCTAATGGAGGAACATTTTGCAGGAGTTGAGGTAAATCGTTTCGGAAGAAATACAAAAATTGTATTTATTAAAAAAATGGGACCTAATCACAAAATCAGCCACAATATTTTCCTAAACATTTGCAATTCATTGTCGTTGTCCATCGACTTAAAATTCATGGGTTTTCCAATGCATACTCATGAGTATTATGTCTTCTTGGGCTACTACTTTGGGTGAAGGTCGACTGGAATAATAGTATTTGGAAATAATTAGGGTTGCTCTTTCAATTACTACTACTGGATTAGATAGAAATGTAAGGTTTAATAATTCAACGGTTTGTAATGAAAAAGTAAAAATATCTCTGAAAATAACGTTTTTCCGTATAAGACAATATTCATAAAAATTGTGGAGAACTAACCTGCTAATTCAAAAATATATTAATATACAGAGTGTTCCTTTGAAAAAAGCAAGAAACTGCTCTTTGAAGTAAATTAAATTTGCCCTGTTGTAGAAAACACCATCTATAATAAAATTAGCATTTAATGGTTGTCTCGTATTAGTACATAACTTGGCTATATAAGCATTAAATCTGTATTCTTGCAGCAAATAAAAAGTTTACTTGAAGTTTTAAGGCAATTTACGGACACCCTGTATATATTGTTTCTCGCATTAGCTCTTGAAATGTATAGTAATTAATAAGTGAATAGAATTTTATTATTAATCTTCAATCATCAATAATAGACAGCCTTTTTTGTCCCATTGCTGGACATCGGCCTCTTCTCTGTGTGCCATGTGTTCTTTCTCAGCGCTAAGGTAGAAACGCGGGGGACCTACAGTTTAACGTCGAATCCGAACGACAGAAATTCCAGAGAAGGTTTTTAGCATTAAGATCCCACGGTTATAAGACGGATTGGGAAATTGTGTGTAGTGAGTTGTAGACAAGATTTTTATAAATCTGCATAGTACTACTTAGGTTTCGAACCCAAGCCAGAATTGACGTTTTACGCAGATAGCGAGTGCTCTACCAACTGAGCTACCACCACACCTTAATTAATCTTAACTTATAGATATTATATTTCGTATTATACCTGTTGAAGTTGTTAAGACCCCCTTCGAACTGGAATTCAGCAAAAGTTAAGAGAAAAAAGTTTTCTCTTAATTATACGAATCAAAAGAGCTTTCTTCATTCGATACTTGTTCAATAAGTTGTTGAATTATTAATAAAAACTTTGATGCGGCTATTTTTAAAATTTGTATAATCAGAGAATTTCCTTGAAAGCAATCAGAATCTGTCCATCTGGAATTAAATTTTCATTCTGTGCGTGGGCTTCACCCAAACTAAAGGGATTAAGAACACTAAACTGAACAAAACCTGATGAATCGAAGGGATTTCGGAATTTAGCAATCCTCAGTGTAGGGGGAGCTCCTGCAACAACCTTACATTAATCATTAATTCCAACCAGATTTATGGTGGTATTGATTTTAATTATTGTAACGTAATTTATGTTTGTGCATTAACTAGTAGTGAAAATTTCGATATTGGAAATATCCGTTACCGGTTGATTGTTGCAAAGTATATGTTTGTATTAAAACGCACACTAGTGCCTTTAGTTCTATTTAAATGCATTTTATAAATTAAGTTCGCCGATACAAGATGACCATAGTAATATTGTACTTTTTCTTTCTTTGTACACATGTAGAATATAATTAAAATAATTAAATTTAAATTTAATTAAGGGGCGCTTTCATCATTCTAAAAGTAATTAACTATTCACGTGTATATTAAAGATCTACATGCGTATTAAATTTTAAATTAAATTTAGGTTTTAATTTTATGTTGTGGTGTTTCACAAACACACACATACATGGTTTAGTGCTTCTATTTGTATTACATCTCTTTTGAAGAAGGGTTAAAATATAAAACGAAAAAAGATAATTTTGAAGGAGAGAAAGATCAGAACAACATCGCACGAACGTCAAATTGGCGTTGTTCTGAACAATAACCTCTTGACAAATTGCACTGAATATGTGGTGCTATAATCACGTACGCCCATGAATTCATATTTAGAGTCGCGTAACTGCATTATCCACTAAGATAAGCGTTGTGTATGGCTCAGTGAACACAATACAACGCCAATTTACTACTACGAAATACTTGTCGGCAGTTTACGTGGTATGCACTTACCTACTCCCTCATCAAACTTAGCAGGTAGTTTTTGTAAATGTTAAAATAGCTACATCTCTACTTCAGCTTGGGTAGTAGTTTCTTGAGTATTCTCAGGAAAGCATCAAACGGTAAATGTTACACGTACAACTAAGTAGGTTAGGAGTTAATGAGAATTCTATCCTTTCTTCGTTAACCCCACAAGTCAACAGCTTCAAATTGCGTGACTGTCAGTTAGCGCAGTCGTCAATCCTGAAACTAACCGCGACACCGAACTTGAAAGTCAATCTGAGTAGATAAACACGAATACTACGTGTTCCTGTAAGGGAGTTTATATTTCTCTTATGTTACAATTCATGATTCGTCAAACCGTTTTTAAGCAACGCCATTAACATTGATAGTTTAATTTCCGTTTCCCAATAAGCATAAATCATTAATTACTGTACGAAGACTCACATAGTAATGCAATAGACCAGGAATTTTGATTAACATGTTTTGTAGTTGCGTAACTATTATTTTTCCACAGATTATATTGATCTTAGTCCAAAATGGGAAGCTGCGAACTCATAGTAGCGCTGTCAAATAACTTCGAATTCAAAATCGGAGCCACATCCTGAGAATCGGATTCCGATTCTAGAATCGAAGATCGGATTCTTGTCCTGGAATCGAAAAACGGAACTGAGAATTAAATTTCCGAATCCAAAACTGAATACTGGATTCCAAATATAAAATCAAGTATTGCATTTCGATTCTAGCATGGAAGCTTTGGTTCTATTCTTAGAATCTTCCAATATTAAGCTACATAATGTAAGTTTCTATTATATTGAATATACCCCACATAGGTAACCCGTACTACTTCTGCTTCTGCATTTCAAATGGCACTATTAATAATTCCAGATTTAGATATAGTAAAATAGTACCAACTATGTAATGTAATTGCAATAAAATTAGGGTTTCTTATTTCTAATTTTATTTCTAACTACATAATTTACATAATGTTTTTACTAAATATTAGTTTATAACTGTTACTGTTAGCAACAAAACTTTCTTATGATTAAGTTAAATCAGTAGTAATCACAAAATTACAAACAATATAGTAAATCACTTGTTAATGTAACAACTTCTTGCTTTAAATAAAAGCAGTGCAATTTTATTCTTTCCTCATTTATCATCACTTGGTTTAGTAAAGTTTCTAACCTTCACGTGCACAGTAAGGTACCCGGGTACCTTTTGCATATTCATGTTCGTTTTTTTTATTACTTTCCGTTGAGTTACATTGTTGAAACTTCTATTTAGCCTAAATTACAACATTTAGCACAGGTTTATGCATGGATATAACAATGTTATCTATAAATAAGATAACTAGAAGTGAAACAAAAAAAGGGTACTATAAAAAAATGTATTGCTTTCTTTGTTATATATAAGAACCTTTTAAAAAGTGCAATGACAACATTTGATATTTTTACGGAATGCTCGTTTTAAATCGGTCGTTTACAAATTTCGCAACATTTTCGGGTCTTCCTTTGAAATAATGATGTTGATCTACAAATAAAACAGCTACCAACATGTGTGGTGCGTCCAGAAGCGTCCTCTGGTTTTTGGCTCTGTCGAGGACTGTGGAGGAAGCATTACCGGATGCCCTAGTATAGCCTCTATTCCAGATTTCGTAGTAAAGTGTTTCAAAAACTTACTCGTCTTTGACCGCATTTCAATTTCAGGCACGGATAATTGTTTTCCCAGATCCCCAAGAAAATTTCACCGGCTGTGGGATAACCTGCGCGTGGTAGGGTTCTATTCGGAGTTACATCTAACATATTGAAAAACATTGCTTGTGGCCAACGAAGTGTCTTTCTTTTTGTTGAATAATGTGTAACCATTTTGTCCATATTGTCTACACCTCCGTTAGTTGCATTGTAGTATGTGATAATTTCCGGTTTGTGCTTAGGTCCAGTGATCTTCATATCGTTGTGCATTGTTGATGGTAAAGTACCTATGCGTTCTTTCTTTGGGACATAGGAGCAAATGGTAACTTTGTCATCTTCGCTGAATCCAAATATGAAGGATTGTTTCTCTTTATCTTTACTCTTCTTTATCTCCTTTGTTCCAGTTGAGCAGCAGAGGAATCAAGAGTAATGCCGTGAAAACATTGTCCATGCTGACGCTTCTTCCAGATCCTTTGAACTGGAAGCATAAGTCCCTTACACCTCGCTCTCCCTGATCCGTTTCAGGACCGTTCGGTCCTCTACCAGTGTATATTTGTCCAGTAATTGGACACGATGTTTGTGCACCACAAACCCACCAAATTGTTATGCCGTACGTCGCAGGTTTGGACGGAATGTATTGAGTAAACCTTGTCCTACCTCTAAAAGGGAAAAGCTGCTCATCTACCATAACACAATCGGTTGGCACATATTTCGATGATAGATTTGCATTCAGCATCAACCAGAGATCCGCTATAGCAGCTGCCTTGTCTGATTTTACTCGCTCACTTCTGGCGTTCTCGCTATCAAAGCGAATGAACCGGTATATCTCTCGAAATCGGTTGATTCCCATTGTAGCTCGGTACAAGGGATACAAATCCGTCTTTCATCACACTTTGAGGTGTTGATTATGAGAATGTTGTTCACCCATCGTTATCAGGATACCAATATATGCATAAAATTCCTGTGTATTCAAATGTCCCCACAGTTTTGTTCGTTTGCCTGGATTCTCTGCGTTTCATTTCTGGGACACACAATCAGCTTTTCTGTTGGTTTCCCGCACAATAACATCTACCGTTTCTTGGGAGAAGATGCATTTGAACGTATTAACAACTGATAAACCTTTGGTTGATGCCACGGGGCCTGGTTTTTGCCGGGCAATGTTCTGCTTCTGAATACGGGTAACAACAACTGGCGTGTTTTTCCATTTAGTACCATCTTTAGCCACCAAATATGATGCGGCAACATTTTCATCACTAGCGGCAACGTTATTCCCATTAAGTTCCTTTTCTTCTTCCTCTTTCTCTTCCTCTTCCGAAGAATATTCCTCTAACTCTATTTCAACATCTACGTCAGCATTCACATCTTCAACATCCGAAAAATCGGACAAATCACCTGTTGTTGGTTGTGGTGGAATTCATTCGTCCTCAGAGTTCTCACTCAAATATTCAGCATCACTATCGCTCAACTCATCTTCATGTATGGTTGATTAATATGTCTCTTGTTGCTCATGGGTGAGTCTAAATAGAAAAAACCAAAGCAAATCTTAGTATACTACTTATTACACCAATAAATTATGTCAAACGTACGTATTATATTGTGCCCCTCATTTCAAAATATCAATTTTGATATTTGACTAAATAAAATCCGGAATATAATAGCACTTCATAGTCGAAAATAGAGAAGATAACTAATTTCAAACAATTTATGGCTTTCCTTATAAATACTCCAAAATTACGAGCTGTATACAATTTCACTTTGACAAAATACTCATTATCTTAAAAGATGATAACAAATTAATTATCAGAAATCATAATTAGGTACAAAAAACTTTTACAAAATTATTTCATGGACATATTTATTTAGAAGTTAGAAAGTATACCATTATGGCAATTTATTACGCATCCCTCTGACTTACATTTTCTAACAATTGTTTGTATGATTGGAATACAAGGAGTTAAGTTTAAGTTAAAAAATAGAATTAGTCTGTATTTAGTGTCTTCTTGCGTTATTTATACAACCATGTACAGTAAAGACGAAAAAGTGGAAATTCTAATGTGGTATCAGAATGGTAACAGATCAAGAACTGCGAGAGACTTATTTTCAGTAAAATATCCAGAAAGACCTATTCCTTGTATTTGAACCATGCAAACAATTGTTAGAAAATTTAAATCATAAAATAAGAACTTAAAGTAATCACGTTTTAACCGAAGAAATGAAATTAAATATGTTTACAAAAATTATAATTAAAAAAAATCTGTGACGGCCGGGAGTCGAACTCGTATCAACTGTTTGGAAGGCAGCGACGATAACCACTACACTATCTTAGCGCTGATGCATTTTTGTTGTGCGAAGAAAATAGAATGTTCACGGACCTTACACGAACAATAATCCTGTCGATTTTTGTAATTTACAAATAAGTATCCTCATTTGCGTCCTATATACAGGGTGAAATACTTATTTAATATAAACACTGTATCAACATAACCTTCATACTTAAATAATTCACAACTGGTGACGTTTGCTCCTACTTTTTAGTAGTCGGTATAGTTGGTTGCCTACACAATAGGCGAAATTGGCGCGTTTCTTTTAAAAGTATACATAGGCAATGTATACTAAAAAGAAAAATTCCCTGTATATGCTGTATGCATCTATAACCACAAGTTTCCAAAACAATAAAGCAAATATTGCTTTTCCCATTTAAAACTTATGTAGGTACCCAGATATAAAAATCTGCTGTGCACATGAAGGTTAAATGCTTGATTTTAAAAATCGGATTTGGTGTTTATTCATGTCTACCCATGATTTATTATCATTCTCTTTATTTTTTTTTCATATAGGAAAATACTGGTAGCACCTGGTACAATCTACCTACATATCTTCTAAAATTGTATCAATAATTTAAAACCAGTGTGGTAATACGGAGGTGCTCCGTTATGCTTAACGTGAACCAATACATTTTATTGAATGTCCTTATAAACCTCATTTTATTATGGAACCGCGAAACATTCATCAAAAGATATAGATAAAGTTTCCATCGTGAAGACTTTCAGATTGTGTTTGTACAGAATTTAATACAAAGTGTAGCCTTACACCTTCCGTGAAAGCCCTAGAAGAACTACAAAAGTGTTTATACATTATTAGCGAAGCTTGGGTCTAAGGCCTTCTATGTGACAGTTATGCAAGTTACTTATCGTATGAAAATTATCCCACTTATATCTATATCTGTAGCTATCCATTTAAAAATCAAAAGATATGGCTTACAGTTATAAAAGATGGAAGGAATACGATCTTAGTGCACGCATATTTATAACCGCAAATTCTTAAAACAAAAAGGAAAAAATCACAGCCGGTATGTCTTATAATGGCGACCTTTACATTCAAAAAAAATACAAAACTTACGGTTGATAAGTCATCCCTCTGTGATTAAATATACAAAGACAATAAAATGTAATAGTATATTCTTCAACGAGTGTAGAATGACAGCTATTATTCACGAGGATGAAAATTCTGTCACGAGCCGAAGGCGAGTGACAAAATCATCCGAGTGAATATTAGCTATTCTACACGAGTAGGAGACTATACTTTCTCTACGACTATTTCATAGGAAGTTACAATTTTTGGTCTGAATTAGTATTATAAAAATTTTGCTTTAGATGAACGTATATCGGTTCACTATCCACAACGATTTTATGCCGTGTGTACTGTTTCTGCGATTTCCTCGGCAGTAAATTACACGTCGTTTTCGCGGTTTCCGTTATTTATGGTGGCAAACACATCTCAGCGTTTTCGCTGTCTGAATTATTCATACCTAGTTCTTACTGTTTTTACGAATACGAAAATTTAAAACTGTTTTTGACAGTTACTTCAAAAACAAGTGGGAGATCCAAGCGCTAACATGCCACGCCTATTGGATTCTGATTCATTATCCACCGTTTTTTACAGAATCCAACGGCAATGGAGAATATCTATCATTCTTCAACTAAAAAGGTATGTGTAACGAATACATTATATTATAGTCGTACAGAAATCAGTTTTCATGTTCTAACATTACATATTTATTATTACTACTATATTATTGTTTACATGTAGCAATAAAATTAACTTGCAACATCTTTTGCTATAACATATACGTAACTATCTGTTTCGCTTATTTTTGGTCCATACATCTACAGGTAGTGCAACTTTCAACAAACGACTTAAAGATTTGATTTTTAGTTTTCATTGATATGTCATTCCACAGTACTGACTGTAATTGTTTTCTAATAATTTTTCATCTTTCCTGTTTATTTTTTCTGTCTTTTTGATCTGTTTCCTCTGAAGTTAACGTCATTGTCATTTATGATATTTCTACCGTCTCGTTCAATTATCATGTACCGGGGTGCAAAGCAATCCTTTACAACAAATAACAGGAAAGCTAAGTGTTCGGGGCGATATGGACCATATACAGTATTTTCTTTACAAACCTAGTTTATCGTTTTTGGAATTGCAGCTATATAAAAAGATGCTTACTATAGAAAGTAGTAACTAATTGTGATATGTTCAATTTGATTTGATATAATTTATCGTAATATTAATTTTAATGTTGTCTTCAATTTCAACAGCCTGTCAGATCTCATTTATAAATAATATGTCCATTGATTGATAATGGTAGTTATAGCATCTATTAAGAGCAGCATGTAAGGTTGTCCTTATTGTATTTGGAATGTTGCGATGGACATAATCAAAAGATTTCGGTAATGGAATGATTAGTATTCGAATGATGTTAGTAATCGAGATACCCATTCCAATTAATCATTCGAATCGAAAATGAACGCACATTTCAGCAATGCAAGAAACGTCTCCCATCCTGCCTTTCAAATGACGACTCCCTGGCACTCCCGCTCTTGTCTTGAATTGGTTTTTCGATTTTCGACTGGATTCTCTTCTGTATTCATTTAAATTTCGTCACATTGTAAGATTAACCTGATTGCAAATGCCGCTTTATGGTTTTCCGGGTTTTATTTTAAGGTACCTACTACATATTTACGATATTTCTAATTATTTTGTTATAATTGATTAATATTTAATATTATATTTATCTTCATACGCGTACTCATAACAACAATTTAGCCAATACATTTTAAACGGAAAGATAATATCAAAATCCGGATAGATTACAAATGATTGTAATTGATTAAGGTAAAAAGATATGTTTTATTTAATATTTTTATACAGTCACAAATAGCTGAAATTAATTTATTTATTTGTCTAGTTTATGCCAATAGTATATTTAATTGAATAATAAACAACCAAAAAAAGTTTACAGTTTTTGAATTTAAGTCTAGAAAAGCGTGTGCCATTCGAAATTATATAAATAATTTTGCTAACTCAGCTGCACACGCTACCCTATCACACAAAACAAGTGAAATATGTTACTTAGTGGAGCTCCAGAGTAACACATCTGACTTCTTTTGGTATCTTCTCCAATTATAAATTCATTCGAATGCCACTCAAACTATATAATATACCGACATAAACGAGATTACGACTATTAGCCGAACAACGAAACTAACGTAATTCGAGAAGCTTTTATCATTCGAATGAAATATTAGCATCTCGGTGATACATGCATAATCAAATATCTCGAATTATTTTATTCGCGATGCGCGCGTCGCTACGAACGTAACTAGAGGAGTTTTGTTATTCGAATAAATTGCTCGCTTCTTGGAGATGCATTCGTATTCGAATATTTCTAATTATTTCATTCAAGATTTGACGTCGCTATGAAGGTAATTCGAGGAGTTTTTATCATTTGAATAACTTACTCGTTTCTCGGAGATGCATGCATAATCGAATATTTCGAATTATTACATTCGAGATGCGCGCGTCGCTACGAACGAAATTAGAATAGTTTTTATAATTCGAATGAATTACTCCCTTCTCGGAGATGCATGCATAATCGAATATTTCGAATTATTTCATTCAGAATGGGCGTGTCGCTGCGAACGTACTTAGAGGAGTTTTTATCATTCTATTGAGTTAATCGCTTCTCAGAGATGCATGCATAATCGAATATTTCGAATTATTTCATTTGAGATGTGCGCATCGCATCGAATGTAATTTGCGGAGTTTTTGTCATTCGAATGAATTACTCCCTTCTCGGAGATGCATTCATAATCGAATATTTCGAATTATTTCATTCGAAATGCTCGTGTCGCTGCGAACGTACTTAGAGGAGTTTTTATCATTCTATTGAGTTAATCGCTTCTCGGAGATTTATGCATAATCGAATATTTCGTAGTTGGTATATCATTCGAGATGCGCGCGTCCCTACGAACGAAATTAGAGACGTTTTTATAATTCGAATAAATTACTCGCTTGTCGGAGATGCATGCATAATCGAATATTTCGAATGATATGAGCGCGCCGCTACAAACGTAATTCGAAAAATTTCTATCATTAGAATGAATTACTTGCTTCTCGTAATCGAATATTTCGAATTATTTCATTCGAGATGCGTACGTCGCAACGAATGTAATTTGCGGAGTTCTTATCATTCGAATGAATTACTCGCTACTCTTAGATGCATACATAATCGAATATTTCTAATTATGCAATCGAGGTGCATGCATAATCGAATATTTCGAATTATTTTATACGAGATGCGTGCGTTGCTACGAACGTACTTCGAGGACTGTTTATAATTCAAAGGAATTACTCGCTTCTCGGAGATGCATCTGTAATTGTTTATTTCGAATTACTTCGTTCTAGGTGCGAGTGTCGGTACGAACGTATTAGAGAAGCTTTTACCATTCGAATGAATTATTCGCAATTCAAGATATCTCGAGCTGTGTGTATAATCGAATATTTCGAATGATTTCATTCGAGATACGCCATTCACTTTTATCATTGTTTTCCAACTGATACGATTCAATTTAATATTGGATGAAAACTAAAAATGACAATTGCGTACATTAAACTAATAGGAATGTAATGTCATCACTGAAAACTGTTGGTAATGATTTTTCTATTAAAACTACACTTCTGCATTGTGTCCTTCATCATTCATACCCTGCTGGTGGTATTTTTGGTAATTGTTTTTCTGATTGCAATTTACGAAAGAAACTGGTAAGAAAAACGAGAATCCGCTGAGTACAAAATATGCCTGCCCAAGATGTATTGTAAATGGCGACCGTTCTTTTAGATTACCTATACTTTGTTTCATCAAGAATGTGTGATGTTTATATTACCAGCATAACCATAAATCTGGCTAAATGCATAATACATCTACCAACAATATTATACAACTCTTGAACATCGGCGAAGACGACTAGAGATGCTGATAAAAAAAATACATTTTTATATGTTCCACATCTGGTACATTTCCTTTGTTATACTGGGCGGTAACATATTTATTAAACTGGTAGCAAATCATTATGTAACTGAAAAATTCTACACACAGCCATTGATTAAGGACAAAGTAAACAATAAAATAATTGTTCTTCACTTAAATTGGATTTGTTTAATAGAAAAATATTTTTGGAACTTTAATTATTTTGCCCTGCAACTAGTATGTTAATATTTTGTGGAATAAATAAATAGTAACATTAGAAAAACTGTTAAAGTATATAAATAAATACATGTTGCAGCTTTTCTCCAATGATTTATTTTCTCAATTATTGTAACTGTTTACAATTTTTCTGAGTATTTGTTTAGTAGCCCACATTAGTTAGCTTAAATTTAGTAAAATTGCTACACGAGTCTGCTATTCCAAGTTCGTACAGGAAAAGGTTCCATAGACTCAGTTTGAGAGAAAGATTTCGCCTGGACTTCTCCGTACCAGCAATAATGATATGTACACAAATTGATTTGATACAAATATAGTTATTAGAATATTGACCCTTCTAAAACGAGATTAATCGAGAATTTAAGCTTATAACAAGGAAAGTGGTGAAACTTTTGACGACAATCTCAAAATTCTTGCTTTAAACTTGAAGTTGCGCCTTCACTGTAGATATTTCCGGTTAAAAATTAAAAATCATTTTTCCCGATATTAATATTAAACTTTAAAATTCAAATATATTATTATTATTATTTTATTATATTTTTTATTTGACACAAGTCTGCTAAGCTCTTGTGAAGACAAGTAATATCACTTTCAAAGTTTGTACTAAACCCAAAAGAGTATGTTTAAACAATGTTTGATTTCCGAGGTACTGGTAGTAACGTTCTAATATGAAACGGACGCCATACTGGATATTTACATGGGTCAATAGCATCCTTTTTACTCTTTTCAACGATTTATTACAACTTATATTTGAATAAAAAGTTATTAAACGTATTATGTGTTAAATTAGAAAACGTAATACGAATATTTTTTACTATCTGTTATTTAAATATACATATACGATACATCGTTGACAAGACTACGAGAATGCTGCTTAACCACATAAAAATCCAATTTGAGGTATATTTAATATTAGAAAGTTGCTACCAATATCTCGGAAACTGCCATCTAAGGCGGAAATATTTGACTGTAAAGATAATTACGATTTTCAGTATTTTGAGAATAATTTTTAAACTGTTCGACATTTTATAATTGTCTTAACGGAATCTGAGTCAGCACTTAAAACTGCAGACATTTTCCCATTTAAATGAACTTCTATCTTTAATCATAAGAAAAATACCAATTATAGCCTACGAAATGTGGGACACACCGTGTTATAGATTATGCGATTTATCATTTGCCCTACTAACATTGATTTCCCTGATAACCATGATGAACGATCATCATCAGCTATGTCATCGATCGTTTAATGTCATATTTGCATATAAGAATGTCATCCTTGAGGGAGTTAAACAGTGTTTTATTCTTTAAAGAAAGGCAGCCATGATTTGGAGGTCAGCGCGTTAGACTTCTACGATGAAGGTCTGGAGTCCCAGTCTCGGAACAACGGATTTTTAACGACAGTTCTCCCTCGTAGGCCAATGGCAAACCAGCGAGCTATTCTACCTAGTAGACCTTATCTGGAGTAGAAGTTGCTAGCCGACGTTAAGTTATGGGTCTTCTATGTCTGTACCACTTAAAAGCTCGCAACACAGGCATAGAAGAAAAGGTAACTAGATGTAGTAAAAGACAAAGCATCCAAACAAGAGAGATTTTTAAAAGAACATTTACGGATTACTTATATGTTTTAATGGTTTGTTCATAGCAAGTTTTTATTATAGATTATTAAAGTTGGTAATATGTATTTAATAAATAATTGTGGTAGGAGCCAAGTTGGTAGAAAGCT
This sequence comes from Limonius californicus, assembly GCA_014611495.1. Lineage (NCBI taxonomy): Eukaryota > Metazoa > Arthropoda > Insecta > Coleoptera > Elateridae > Limonius > Limonius californicus. Next base: position 2,103 of record JABXWE010016792.1, on the reverse strand, counting down.
CGTTTTTTGGGAAAAACTTTGACTATGGCTTGGGTTCGGCTTCCAGGCATGAACCCTTTTGCTCGACAACCCCATCACACACAATACGGTTGGCAACCGCAAGGTCGTAATGCCGAAAACAATTTTTGGATTCCCTGCCATTCGGATTCAACATTAAATTGTAAATCTACATTAGCAACAGTGGGCGTGAAAGACTGTTAACGATTAAATAACTGTTGATAAGATCATCTAATGTAAGATATAAATTTAATTTATGAAATACATATTTTGAATAAATAAAACTCTGCTTAGCATTGTTTCCAAGCGGAGGTAGTAGGAATAATGCATGGTGCAAATGAAATTCTTCAACAACAGATCAAGAACTAACGTATTGGTATCTACAGTGACAGCAGAGCCGCGTTACTAGCCCTGGGTAGTTGCAAATATACTTCAGGAGTGGTACTGCAATGCCGTGAAGCTCTCGACGATATCGCAAAAGATAATGTCATTTCTCTTATATGGGTGAAAGGACATGATGGAAACTACGGCAATGAGGAGACTGATGATATTGGTCTCCGAAAAACCTGTTTGGGGACCTGGACCTGTTATTCCTATATCCCCGAGGACACTAAGCTTTATGCTATACCAAAAATCCTAAAAAACTTCAGATGAAGATGGGTAAACACTGAAAGTTGTCGTCATGCAAGGACTGCTATTACTGCACCTCGTCAAAGACAGCCAAATTTTGTGTGCAACTGTCCCGAAAGAACCTGAGACTAATTGTAGGTATCTTATCTGCACACTGCACCCTAAATCAACACATGCACAGGATGGGAGCGGCGGACAGCCCAAACTGTTGAGGATTCAACGGGGATAACGAGACGGAAGAACACGTCCTGTGTCACCCAGCTCTTGCAACAATCAGAGGATCCATGTTGGAAGACTTTTGGCCTCAAGTACATCCAAAGGTTTGGATGGCTTGGGTGATGCCCAAATTGGGAAGCTGCTGGGGAGACAGCACAATGAGCCCATCTATGTGGCCTAAGGGCACGTGAGATAACTTACCTTCCCAAAAATCTACAATGAATGATGAATAGCACTGAGGAAAATCACGTGGAAGAGAAAAGGCCGCTGTCCAACAGTGGGCGTGAAAGACTTTTAACGATTAAATAACTGTTCATAAGATCATCTAATGTAAGATATAAATTTAATTTATGATATACATATTTGATGAAATAAAACTCTGTTTGGTATTGTTTATTGTATAATCAGATGATCGAAACACATCACGACCACTACCACCTGGCTTTAACCTGTTAGAACCAGTAGTTAGAACTACTCTGCAACAAAAACTGCCAACCCTGGTTTTGGGCATATTTAATGATCTTCGTCGTTTCTCGACATCCATTACATGTTCTTCAATACCTTTAATAGCCATAGTCATTTATATGAAAACCGAGATGTGATTATACTTGCCTAGTATTTATATACACGCAACGTTGAGTTGTGTGGCACTAAAATTATAGAATATTCTTTAATATCGATTAATCAAAGGCAATCAATTATTGCTCCTTCTTCTTTGAGTGCGTTGTCTCTTAGCAGACATAACGTTCTTCTCTCCCTTGCCAGTGTTGCGCATTTCAAATACTATATTTATTTATTTATTTATCGTATGGCTCTTTGACACATTAAAAGAGAATTTCAAAAATATAAAACATTACTAGAATATAGAATACAATACAGCATAGAACATAAAATAATAATAAGATATACTTTAAAAGGTTACAAACGAACATCTAATCTATTTATGTAATCTATCGACTCTAGGGTTGCCATCAGGAAATCTTCTGGTCTGCCATTGTATGATCGTATGGTACATTCTTCTGTGATATGTCTGATGGTTTGGGTTTCTCCGCAATCACACAGAGGAGAAGGTTGTTTGCCCCATTTGTGTAAAGAGTATGCGCATCTGCCATGTTGGGTTCTGATTCTGTTAAGCGTGGACCATGTTTTACGTGGTAAATCGAAACCCGGTGGCTTCTGGGTGATGCACGGCATGTTATTGTTTTGTTGTGCAGTCCATTCTTGAGTCCATGCGTTGGTAAGCTTGAACTCATCTTCCAC
>JABXWE010016791.1:0-33364 GCA_014611495.1 Limonius californicus | reverse complement strand
GGAAGAAGTGGAGCAAATAGGAGAAGAAATGAAAATAAATGAAACGATCACCAGAGAAGAAATAAAAAATGCTAAAAAACCATAAAGCAGCAGGTATAGATGACATCCCAGCAGAGCTAATAAGAGAAGGCGACGAAACAACGGAAGAAATGATACATAACTTACTAAATAGCATATGGAAAGAAGAAAAAATCCCAAGAGAATGGAACGAAGGAATAATAATAAGATTACCAAAAAAAGGAGACAAAACAGAATGCTCGAACTGGAGAGGAATAACACTGCTATGCACAACAAGCAAAATACTAACAAGAATATTACTAAACCGAATTAAAGACCGAATAGAAAAGGTACTAAGAAACAACCAGGCAGGATTCAGACAGAGGCGATCATGCATAGATAATATATTTATACTGCGCACCATCATTGAACAAGCAAATGAATGGCAAAAGGAACTCCAAATAACCTTCATAGATTTCGAAAAAGCATTTGATAGGATAGACATGGACAAAATGTGGACAATCTTAAAAGCATCTTGAATGCCAAAGAAGCTCATAAACATGATCAAACTTCTATATACGAATTACACAGCTAGAATTAATATAAACAATAAACTATGTGACGCCTAGTTGACCGACGGCGACGCTAAAGTTTAATTACCATCAACAATCTACAAAACAACAAATTTATAAGCAAGGTCCAAATATCAAGGACAAGGGTCGACCAGCTACAATCGAAGAAGGGTGGTTCGAAATATAATCCTAGGCGCCACATGTTTAAAAAACCCTTATTCCTCGAAGATGACTTTGGCAAACAGGAACCTTCCTGGAGAACGGACTTACCTTGCTGGATAATACTAAACTTATTTTACAAGACCCAATAAAACACAAGAGTAATTGACAGAATTTCAATATATAATAATCGAGAAAATTAATTATTCAATACAGATAAGATTATATAAGAATCTTGACAATACAAGTTGTCACGAATGAATAACACAAAAAAAAATCAAAATCACAACCCTAAATTGCATATATGTACATAAATATATATATATATATATATATATATATGAATGTACATAAAAAAGAAAGAACGGACCACAGTACGTCACTGTCTCTGATTTAAATTTATAAAACAGAATCTAAACTAACTTCCTAGGGAAACCAATAATGCGTAGATCGAATAAATTAGGAAGTGTTTATTCGCTTCAAAAAAAAACCAAAATCATTACCACCGAATTTCCGACTAGTATTCACGGTATCACAAGGCCTCGTATACGCAATAACTAGCTTAATTACCCCAAATTTAATGGTATATACGCTCGGACAATTCCAAACTTACGCAAAATTCCCCCTTTTTAGTGAACTCTAAATCAGAAATTTAGTCTCGTAATCTGCAGACCATTTAACAAGTTCTCGGTGTACATAACGTTATTATAATATGAAACAGAATTCTCCAATTAAAATATTGAACTTAATTAAAAATAGTCGAGTAGTTATTATATTTCAATAGAATAATGTCTACGCAAATAAACCGAGTTGTGATTATTCGTGCTCTGCTGGTTCTTTGATTTCTCGAAAATTTCGTGGAATTATCAACCCAATGTATGAAAGTTAAACAGTTGGTTAACAGACCTTGAACGTAGGATGTCCTCGTCTTACACCTGACACGCAACGAACTCGCTCCGCACACCCGCTAATCAATCCATGTAGCTCCGATAAAGATTTCCCTGTACAGGAGTTATCGGTTTTGCGAATTTTTCCACGTCGTTTTTAAATTCGAATCAATTTCCGGATGGTTCCACTCTTCCGGCTGCTGTTTGATGCCTAAATAAATTTAACTGTCTTAGAAAAGAAAAAAGTGGAATAAGGACCTTTCTAAGCTTACCATACGATGTTAAAATGGCAGAAGAAAAACTCTCCAAGTGTGCACTATATTAGGATTTCTCCCGGGGAAAATTTACTATCACTCTACCGTGTTTAAGTTTCCCCTAATCACTTAAAAATTCACAAATTCATGTCAGTTTTAGAGGTGAAACCGTAACGGTAGGTCTTCATTTAAAGCAGCTGTAATGGGTTTTAAATATATTAAAACTTATTACCGAAAAAATCTTTCAACTACGTACTCTTACCCAAATAAATATAAAAAAACAATACGGGGTCCACAAATTAGTACCGTAGAAACCGTCAACCAACTAACGCCTAGTAACATAGCATTTCTGCACGCCGTTGGATTTGAAGTTTTAAAATGAGTATCTTAAACGTTAGCCAAAAAGCTTTGGTTGACAATTCCATCGCTAGTTTCGAATTTCATACTCATCAGCCGTATACTACGAGATTTGATGACAATGATGAAATTCGAATACCTGTCCATGAAGAAACTGCCACCCTAATTTCTTCAAGTTACCTGTACTTGGAAGGTTCTTCGAAATGCGAATTTATCAATGGCCCCCTGTTTCTATTTAGCGAAATTCGTCATGAAATGAGCGGGTTTGTAACCAGTTCTATAAACTGTCCTGGTGTAGCAGTTACAATGAAAGGATTACCATCATACACAACAACTGATAATATCAAATTACAAAATGCTGGATGGATTCCTACGACTAAATCTAAAATTCTTACAAATGGAAAATTTTGCATATGCATCCCTATTAAAATGCTACTGGAATTTGCGGAAGATTATGAAAAAGTTATTATAAATATGAAGCAAGAACTTATTTTGGTTCGAAGCAATAATGATATTGATGCTGTAATATCTACAGTTACACCAGCACCCAATCCTGAAATTAATATTGATAAAATATATTGGAAAGTGCCTCACGTAAAAGGCGGCCTGTAATAAGAATTAGATTTAACCAAATATATTGGTAAAAATATTGATACTCAAGTAGCATTTAGAAGCTGGGATTTGCATGTATATCCTGCTGTTGAAGAAACTACTACACATACTTGGCCCATTAAAACGTCTCTAACATTAGAAACTTCTAGATACATTGTATTAGGATTCCAAACAGATCGCGAGGGGAAGATTAGCAAAGACATGAGTAAATTTGACAATTGCAATATGCAAAACGTTCGACTATACTTAAATGGTGAACGCTATCCTTACGATAACCTTAATATCGATTACGTCAATAATAAATTTGCTACTTTATACGAAATGTTTGCACAGTTTCAATCCTCATATTATGGTAAAGAGAATGAACCTTTATTAAGTCCTCAGGAATTTAAAGAAATCGCACCATTAATTGTTATAGACTGTTCTCATCAAAAAGATACGTTGTAAGCTAAGTCTGTCGTAATACGATTAGAATACGAAACAGGTGCAAATGTTCCAAAAAATACGTCGGCATACTGTTTAATTTTGCATGATCGCGTTTTTACCTATAACGCTCTGACAAAAGCTATTAAACAGCTTTAATCCTTCAATAATATTTAATTGTAGTTATTGTTGAAACCAACTAGTAATGTTGGTGCGGTGGAAACAGACGAATGATGAGCACACTCTCAACTATTTCGACACGGAAAAATTTTTTTGCGAAAAAATTAAAATTACACATAAAAAATTTAAAATTATTGAGTAATTGCATACAAGAGTACAGTTGTAATAAAAAGTTGATTATTGCATTCCAAAATTTAAAAATTTAAACATGCTTATTGTGTTGGATGTTCAGGGTTTTGAAATTGCCCGCAACACTTTTGCACCCAAAGAATTAGCTGCATATGACGGTTCCACTATATCACATTACATCTTTCGATCACCATTCCCGTTACGCTTTTTACGACGAGATTTCGAAAAACAAGCTACTTGGGTGATTAACAACCATCACTGCATCGATTGGAACGAAGGCTTTGCACCAAACTTCGAGTTTCGAGCTGTTTTACAACGAATACTTCGAAATGCTACCATAGTGTATGTGAAGGGTAAGGAAAAGGCGAAATTTCTGAAGAAGTATACAACTATACCAATTACCGAGATGAATGAACAACCTGCTCTAACACCATCTGAACCTTTACGCATGAATCACTTGAAATCACCATGGTATTGTGCATTAACGAATTCTTTGTATATAAACAATTTCACTTAGTCATACATCAGCAAAAACTGTATTAATAATTAAACAATAAAAAAGTACTCTCTCTAAAAAGTTTTTTATTAAAACGTAATATATTCACAGAATACAAATTACAAAATGTATATATTTTAACGCAACATTATAATACATTTACAGGAGTTTACAAATAAATGAATTAGACATTGAGGATTACAAAAGTGTTTGTAGAAAATAGTTGATGAATAATAGCGTTCATTTTAAACACTGCAGAATAACATAAGACAAGTTGGAATTATCATGCGTTCAAACTGTGTAGGAATGGTAGTTATAACCTACGTATCTATTGAGATAAGCATAACTTTGTAACAACCAGATCGAATGTGCTACTAACATATCCCGCATTTGACAGTGTCAAATGCGGGATGGTATGCCAGTATCACATCGATAAGGTCGTTACAAAGTTATATTTAGCTCAATCGATACGTAGATTCGTACTACCATTCCCACATAATTTTAACACTTACCAAAACCAATTTAACCCTGTTGTCGCTGCCTATGTTTCACGATTTTTTTAAATAAATCTTCAAATTGTAGAATTCTTCTCTGAAATCGTAATCTATCCGCAGCAACAGTTATCCAATATGATTTTCTAGCCTCTGTATATGCAAATTTCCACGCAACCATAATATGTGTTTCAGTTTTGGACAAATCGAAATTAACAGAACGGTTTTTCTTATTCGGTGATTTCATCATTAATATACTTGCGAATCGTTACACAATAGGAAACCAAACAAATTCGTTCGAAATTTGACAATAGGCAGTTGACACAAGCTTCTTCTTTTAAAAACTCTTCACAATACTTTGAACCGTCAACACACTGATAATAGAGTTTTTAAGGTCCTCCTCCTTTTCCTGGGTTAATGGAATTTTTGAGTATACAGTTTCATGTTCGGCATCGAATGCTAGAAGATTGAGCGTCTCTTTAACATAATGCACAGCACTAATTAAATCGGTAGGAGTGGTAATACTTTCAGCTGCGTAAAGCGTATACATTTTTCTTAGGTACTGGCTGGTTGAAGATCGTCTCGCAACTTTTATACATTATCCCCACCTCTCAGAGATTTGCCAATGGTAGCCATTTCTACATCGGCTAAAATTATTTCTGGCGAAAATTTAATCAATTCCATCACACAAATAGCATTTTCGGATTTGGCTTCTTTAAGCGGAATAAGAATGTTTTCAATATTAATTATTGCATCTCCAGATAACTCGGAAACGGCATTTATAAGGTTAGAGTAGAATGTTTGAAATTTTAGACTTTTTAAATATCCCCATTTTGATTCTATCAAAGCTAAGAATGACCACAATTCACTTACAGTTTCAGATCCTAGAAAGACGCCTGGTGCCGTTTTATCAGTTACCTATATGAATAACTTTGTTACCGTTAATAGTTTTAAAGTTGATCGTTTTTGTTTAAGGTTTAATAACATCATATAATACAATACATCGTCGCTTTCCATTCAATATAATTTCTAACTGCTGTACCAGATTCATATCTATCACAAAATGTAAAATTCAAAGTTTGTACTATTTAAAATCTAGCCTAGTATTCCTGGTTGCATATCTTCAAATTAATACTTAACATTTTATTAGTAGTAGAAATCTTCTTCTTTGTAGCAGAACAATATGACTATCTTATTTACTTTAATTATATTCTTTTTAAGCAGTTCTAAATAATTATTTAATATCTCTTCCTTTACTAGTGAAGCCACCGCACCGCTGTTTATTAATGCAAAATAATTTTCATTAAATAAAGTTATCTCAATGTATGTAGACGAGAATTGTTTTTTCAAAATTATCCTCTTGCTCTTCTAATAAAAAATTCATGTGAATTATCATAGTAAACAGTAAAAATACTTGAAATCTATTAATATAAAATAATTTAAATTACATTTTTCTGTGTTTTTAAATTCTTTCTTGTAATCCTAAGTTATTTTTAAGATATAAACATGATAATAACAAATTAACATTCCTATTCTATAAATTATTTCCTCCTTTGTGATCATTATCCATTTTCCTTGCTTGTTTCTTGATCCAATTTCCATATCTTGCTAGGTTTTCTTAATTAACCTTACATTTTTATTAAAATAGGCGGAGGTTCTGGAGGCGGCTTCGGAAACTTTCTAGTCTTCGAAGGCATTCTTGTTTTCCTGAATAAAATTTTGAATTCGTCATAATTATTGTATTTATTTTCGATAATACTGTGCCACACTTCTGCATTGTATTTAAGAGTCATGTTGATAATCTGTAATTTTCTATTTTCATTATTGATGTTACACATTACATCATCTAACTTTCCAAAAAAAGTCATGGCTAATTCTCCTTTCCTTCCTTCAAACTTGGGTAACATTTTATGATTTATGCTTGGCTCCATCTGTACATAATTTGCCCCCGAATTGACTTTTATTGTACCTTGCTGTATTCTGCTAAATTTTTCTTCTACCTCAACCATAAATTTTCCCGAATTTTCTTGTATTTCATAAACTTTTTCATTCACATCTTTTAATTTTCTTACCACATCTTCTTTATTTTCTTGATAATTCTTGTAGTTTTGATTTATTGCATCCGCCATCTTATCTAGGTGAACTTGAGTTTGTTCCACTTTATCTTCAACTAGTTGTTTGAACTCTTCAATTTCTTGTTCTTTTTCTTCCCATTTTGTATTTACATCGTCCTTAAATTTTTTAAAGTTTTCTTCTAGCACTTCTGGTTTAGCTAACAAATTTACTTTCGTTTCTTCTACGTACCGTATAATTTCATCAGTCTTTGCCAGCAATCTATCCTCCATTGCTTTGTTTTCCTTCTTTAGTTCCTGTTTAACCTCTTCTGTCTTTGTCTGTAGTCTGTTTTCCATCTCTCTCATTTCACCTATCATTTTATTATCCCTCTTTTCATTTTCTATCTTTAATCTGTCTTCCCTCTTTTCATTATCTATCTTCATTTCCATAAGCATTCTCATAATTCCTTCCATATCTATTTTCTCCTGTTTTCCCTTTGGAGGATCTTCCTTTTCAACTTCATCTATCCTCTCGCTATCTTGAATTTTCTCCTGCTGTACTACTTCACTTACCTCTTTATCTACTTCCATTTTCCCTGCTTTTAGTTTATTAAATTCAGCTTCTGTACTAGTTTTACTACGTGTTTGCATAAGTAATTTAATTTGTATTTATAAATATGCAATTCAATATCAATAAATGAATTTTATAATTATTAAACTACCTATAATCCTTTATTTAAGAACAGCAAAGCTTTATATTAATTAAATTGAATAAATTATATTAAATAATTCAACTAGTCTTCTGTTTAGACTACAATATACCACAACGATAACTTTGCCCCACGTTGGGCGCCAAAATTTTGTTATAAACGTTCGGGCCAAAGAAGTGGCCCCACGTTTACAGCGTCATTTCGTTAAAATAGTTACATACAAAATCCAAGTCAGTTAATGTCAATATAAAAATTATTTAAATAAACCCAAAAATAAATTAAATAAATTTCAATCTAATAAATATTTATACTACTCCAACTGCAATTTTAATCTTTCACATATAGTAGATAATGACTTGCTACTTTAATAAATTAATGGGCGCCAGGTGACAAATTAAGAAGAAAATTTGCCTCCAAATTCAATTTTATTTAAGTAACCACGGTAGCTCGAGCATGAGACATAAATACCAAAGTTAGTAGGTTCATAAGGTTGGAAAATTTACTTACTTAAAATCACCTTAATACATTTGCCAACTTCAGATCAGTTTTAAGTAATGTCAAAAAAATTACTCCAAATTATTACAATTGATTTACTTATTTGGTCTGGTATTCCCAATTACACAGGTACAGCTTCACCAACTTGTTGTGCATCTCATATCAACCGTAAGCTCAGTAGGATTGTAGATAAGTAAATTAGTACTACCTTTTCAACGAGTCCCTCTTATAAATCTCTTGAACTTCACAGATGTGCTCTCAATAATTTTATAATATCGCTGGACAGGCAACCTCCATAAAGCAACACAAAGTTGTACTAGCAGATGGGTCCAATTCTTCTTGCAGTAGAATATAATTCAAATTCATGTAAGTTCAATCTTTTAATAACCAGTAATTGTTTATAATATACTTTCATATATAAATTACAGTCATTAACTAGGAGAAACTTATTTTAAACAGATTTTGATTAATTTCAAAATCTTTTACACTTATTGTTTTTATTTACCAACCCTTATCAACAACCCCTAGGCAACCCCCAAGTTAAAAATAATATCAAATGTGCTAAAATTAATCAATGAGACATGATCTATAAAATTACAATATAAATTTTAAAATGTATAAAATTTCACTGCCACATTACGTCTTTTGCCCCCGATTACACTAACACTTAAAACAAATATTATCTTCATTCTTCTAATGGATCTTCTTTTAAATATCTGCATTTTCTTTATCATGTTTCAATATTTATTCATAATGACTGCAACTTATTTCCATCTCGTATTCCAATACATGCATCTAATCCTCAATCTTAATAACATGATGTTGACCAAAAATTCTTCTTATTGTAGGTTTATCATCGAATACGTGTTTCGCAGAGTTACTCAAACCAGAATAGTAGTCAACTGTATTAAGGCCTGCCCTAATTTATTTTATAAAAAGAGAACCGACTCCCATGACAAGACACCATGCACGAGTATCCTTTTTTTTAAAATAAAAATAAAATGACTTTAAACAAACTGGCTAAATAAAATCCATCTCAATATATATATATAATAATTAAATTATTTTAAAGAAGAACGAAGAAACGGTGGGCCTTTGATTTCTGTTGTTGATAAGATTCAAGGCAGAAATGCTGCAGCTGCAAATATAAGCCTAAGTACTGTGCAGCGGATATGTAAGGACGACAAAGAAAATATACCTAGCGCACCAAAAAAGGACCTTAGGAGTAAACCAAAAACTGCCGAAGTTGATGAAAATATAAAAATGGATGTTGGAGATGTCATTTACAACTTTTACGCCAGTAGCACACCTTTTACACTAAAAACTCTGCGAGAAGCTATGAAAGATCGCGGGTTTGATATAGGACTAAGAGCTCTTTCGCAGCTTTTAAAAAACTGCGGTTTTAAATATAAAAAGGACTACAATCGACGGTTTCTTTGTGAAAAACATGTGTTGGTAATCAAATAAGTCAATTCTTGAAGTCGTATGTAAACAAAGCCAATAAAAACTCATTAAAGGTAGATTTTCTGGATAAAACGTGGATTTACCCAAAAGAAGGTGTTCGACAATCTTGGCAGGACGATTCCAAGAAAACCGTGAAGAACAAATCGGGGTCTGAAGGATAGCATTTTATTGTTTTACTTTCTGGTTCATCTGATGGCTTTAATAAAGGTGTAAGTTTAATTTTTTCTTCCAAGTCAAAATGTGCCGATTACCACGACAATATGAACAACGAATCTTTCGAAATACGGGCGCGCGAGATGCTGATTCCGAATTTAGAGGAACCTCCTTTGATTGCAATGCACAGTGCTTCATATCATTCGAGAATAGTCGAAAAACGGCTTACTATGCAGTGGAAAAAGGACGATATCTCACCGTGGTTGAAAAAACATAACATCCCCTATCCGGTAGATTCATTAAGACCATAATTACTTGTCATTGCTAAAGAGCAAAATATACCTAAAATGTATGTTGTTGAGGAAATGTTGCGCAAGTCAATTCAACGCAATAGAATTAGCTTTGGCGAGTTATTTGATATAATGCACTAATGATTGAATATTCTGGTATGTAGCTACAAATAGGTAAAGAGAGAATGATGATCAGTATTGCTTATACGAATGTGGTTATGATTGAGAAGTTTGGCCAGGTAATATTGAAAGCTTGTACAAGTGTGGCTAGCCATGAGTACTTACATGAACTGCAAACTGAGGCTTTATGCCCCAAAGTACGGTTGTTACATGTTTCGCACTAGACAGTTCGCACGGTTGCCACAATAACTTAGGTGGATGGTATCCTTCCCTTATTGGCACCTTAGGGACAACAGAATTGCGAACCGGGGGCCCTAGGCCCCAAAGTCCTGGGACATATACGTTCCCGACCATTCAACGTGTGTCGCAAAGGTATAGATGGATGGTATCCGTCCAGTATTCACACTTTCGAGGGTGCACCAGTGCAACTGGTTTTTAGTTGTTCAAATGGTATTAATACAGAAGTAAGTATCTAATGTGCAACGATGTGGAAGTTAGTGAGTTACACTACAGTACTTAATAACAGCAGCAACAGATTGACGAGTCCTTTTCTATTTCCATGTTTCCATATCTGAGGCCTCTTATTTGCAACCCTCGTCTGTTATTAGTCCACGCACGGCGTTATTCCAACACTCTACCCCTACAGTTGGTATACAAGAAGTAAGTGAAGCTTGGTTTCTGCGAAACAATCTTGATTGTGAGTTGAATAAAAAACTTCCAACAAAAACACTCCTAACACGCGACAGCTAGGCTGACGTCACTGGCTGATACCGTCAAGTTGCACAATATTGCATCAGATTTTGCAATAGGAATTTCTCCGAAACAACAAAATTAGTTGTTGTGAACGCCAAAAACTGTATACTGCGGTACAGAGTTCTTGCTGGAACGATACATCTGCAAAGGAACGTTAAGAAGGGATATCAGAGTTAATGTTATCCGTAATAGTTACCACACGTTATTCTGTAATAAAATATGATTACTGTATGTCATAAATTCGTAGTTATTGTCGAATTTTATTAAGACGAGACGTCAGGACATTCAATTACAGGCAGAATTTACACTCCACCCTAATTTCATCAAGCATAACACGTTTGTGCTCTGCCAATGTTCTGCTACGACACCGATGACATTTCTTGGAAAATGCTTCCGAAGCTCATCAACGCTGTTTTTAACCCGCACCCAACAATGAGAACACCCTAAAGACAGACAACTAGCGGAGTATCTGAGCGATGGCGTAAAGTGAGCTATTTACAAAGTAAAATAATAGAATTAGTTTACTATAATTGATAGCAGATCTGAAGAATGTATACACTTCCATAAATACAAACACCTAACATTTATTATATGGAAAGCTAATTAGCGTCTCCATTTCGAATTTGGTATCTAGGATTTCAGATTTGATGTCATCTTGGTGCTTAGAGCGGTCAGCACAAAGGCCAGATTCGTTTGTAATTCCGCTTCTGAAACAAAGATGCTGACGATCCCTGATAATACTTTTGATGTTTGACAATTGCAGAAACTGATACACATTTTTTACGTTACCTTTCTTTAAGTACGTTACTACTTCGACTAATGGCCTGGGTCTCCGTAAGTATCGAAATACTCTAGATAAGTCCTTCCTTTTCATATGCCATCTGGTGGGTGCCTGAACCGATGTAAGATTCTAAAGTAACGACGGCGCTGTCGTTCTTCCGGGGGTTTTCTCTAGGAAGACGATCTTAGATAACAACTCCTCAAAATAAAGGCCTTCTGGTGGCTTACTGTAGAAGGTCCAAGTTGAAGCAACTTTGCTAAACTTCTTGGTTAGGTACAATCCATAATCTTAAAGATTTCAGGTACAGACATCGCCCTACTGCTGCCACGTTTTCGTCCTGGTAGCTTATTTTAGAATATCCAAGTTGAAGCAACTTTGCTAAACTTTTTGGTTAGGTACAATCCATAATCTTAGAGATTTCAGGTACAGACCGCGCTCTACTGCTGCCATGGTATCGTTTTAATCGGCGTTTGCGTTTTCGCAACACCCGATCAACGCCTTCAGAGACGCCGAAAACAGCGGAGAATAACGCCACCGCGCATTGTTTCTAGGCTTTTCAGCAACCTTCAAAATCATCTTAGAGATACCTGTTTCAGTACAGTCGTTGTGTTTATTATTATTATTATCATAACCGTTTCATTGAGATTGGTTTAACAGTTTATAAGGCTGCGTTTCAAAAACCACTTTATCTATTTCCGTAAGGTATAAAGCATAAAGAAAATGAACTACTTCCGACTATTAAACGTCGGAAAACCGCTTACTTAGGTCATATAATGCGAGGATCTAAATATGAACTGCTACAGCTCAATACACAAGACAGAATTGAAGGGAAACGCGGCTTGGGTAGAAAACAGATATCATGGTTGACAAATACAAGAAACTCGACCGGTATAAAAACGATCGAGAAGAATATGAAATCATGATTTCTAATATTACTTAGACAACTCTTTCATGTGATCGCTAACATCCAGAAAATGGATAGGCAGTAAAAGAAGAAGATTTTCATTAAAATTCGGTGTTCAAAAATATTCGCTGTCACAATGCTTGCTGCATGTAAAATTAAAAATATATGAACTACCAATAGACTAGGATAACTTTGGTTACAGAAAGGGGACTTCAAATGAAATCTAATTTTGTGGATAGTAATTTATATGAAATCTCAAAATTATGAGCAGTTTATGACTAATCATTTTTCGGTGTCGCAAGCCATACAATGTGTTAAGTCGAACATGGGAAAAGATTTTATCAGCTATTTAGAAACAACAAACTTCACTAACGTAGGTAGGTCTTACTTGCAAGAAAATCTATTATGGTGGTGAGGATAAGCAAAAATCCCTCATCAATAAGTAGAAGAACATACAAGTTTATTATTTTATTAGGTGCCGAAAATGAACCTAGTCCAGTAGTAGCAAATTTGGGCAAACATGGTGACAGAGCTAAAAATATTTGACATCAACTTAAACAAGAAGTATTTTAGTTGCATTTTGTGACAAGTGTATTCAATCTACCTCAACCACTATACAAAATGTGGCGCTTTCATAGTAACCATTCATAATTAAAATACATTACAATAATATGTTGCAAAAATTACGGTATAGGTCAATTAATAAATTACAATAGTTCTCCATTGATTATACAATTTAAAAATAGTAACGTAAATTCAGAATAGTAAATTTAATGGCCGTGAATCCAGCTGTGCCACTTGGAGTCTTCGATTGTACCATACAAATGCACTTCAAATAGGAAGTTCAAATTGTGAAAAATCTTCGCAACAGATTTGTATTGACCGTGAGGAATGTAAGGAGGAAAGTTTGAAAAATTTACTGCACCGTAAGCCATTCTTATTAAACCCTGAAAACACCGAAAGGATGTATAAGTGCTGCATACATTAGAAGGCTGTGCTTACTTTTTTAAAAGGACATCCTAGTTTTACATTGACGGAAGGTTGAAGCGATTCTGATATTCCAAAATCATCCTGCTCAAACTCCTTGCACAAATCCGTAGTCATTGTTAAGGGGAAAAACCGATATTCATTGCTAGCGAATTTATACACTTGATATTCCACCTGAAAAGTGAATAACTTATTAACAATTGTTGTTAATCATAAACTATACTACAGGTAATATAAAACTGCACCAATCTATGGTGTAATTCGGCAGATGTTGCAGAGAAATCACACATTCCCTTTGAAACCTTATACCGGGATCGGGGCAGGATATTTGGGCGCCGCTTCTTTGGCACTATCGTTTTGCCGCCGGGAATTTTGACAGCGGGACGTTCTCATTTTAATATTATTACAAACTTCTATTTTGTATATAAATATGTATGTATGCCTAATTCTAGGCTGGGAATCAACCCCAAGGTACTCATTTAAGGCGATACTTTTGCAGAAAATTTATATAATAAATAAAACACATGCTGTCACGTCTTCAACGGAAAGGGAAAAAATAATGTCGCCCTGCATCTAATAGAAAAAGAAATTTTGGAGGTGTTAGAAAACTGGATGGCTGCCTCGTAAGGTTATATACATCTTTAGACAACCAAGTTCTAATCAACTACAGAGCAGGCCCTGCTTCTATAGAAGTGAAGAAGATTTCCCGCCTCAAACGAGGAAAAAAGATCTGCTAGAGAATAGAGAATTAAAAATATTGTTGTTTATTATTCGTGGTATATCTCCTAATTAATAACAGACTATGAACCTTTGTAACTGTTTCTTACTTGATTACAAGATTGTAAATGTTTATATGTTTTAATTGCAATAAAATATAAATACGTTCAATTTCTAATGAAATTTTATTACTTGAACTTTCGAATAAAACATATTTGAGGAATTTTATACCAACTTTTAACAAATTTTGAGAACAAGCTTTTATTAAAATGTACTATATTGGAAATGATTTCCAACCGAGAAATGTCTTAGCGGCCTAACGACGGCGCTCAAATGTCACGCATCGCACCGAGGTATAACGGATGTTAAAACCATATTACAAATCTTGTTAGTGTATTAATACCCACAATTCAAGTTAGTTTTGTGCGAATTCTTTAAAAAAATTATTTAGTTTTCATTTAACTATGAATTGTAACTATTTCAATGTCAAACATACCCTTAAGTTCTTCTCAACATCGCGAAGTAGATAAATACTAGCGTTGACGGCACGATAGGTTCTGTTATAATGCACCAAAGCACACGTTGCCTTTGAAAAATAACTTCGATTGAAGCTTATCAACTCACTCCTAATAGTTGTTACCACGTAGTCAGTTTGATGATACTGTCAAAGTTAAAAGTAGTAGTATTTAGTAATTGTAATATAATAATAACATAATTAAATAAAAATTAGAGTCGAACATGCCAACAACACAGTCTCATAAATACTTCTAAAAATTCTAGCAACATCCATATGACAGAAACTAAGTATAGTTTCATCACAACACAAAGTTGATATTCAAATTCTTTAGAAAAGTGCTTTGGTGATGTTAAATAATTCGGCGTTTCATGCTGCCTATAGGATTTTTTAATACCAAGGAATTGATCATTTGAAGTTGCTATGCCTATATAGTGCAGGATTTATCAAAGCGATTAATGGAATCTAAGAAGGAAACAATACAGTTATACAATAATGTGGCAATATTGCAAACGAAACCCACTGAAGAGCTACGGCAGAATCGAAGCTATTAAGTACAACAGAATATCTACGGGCAACGAATATTCTCAAGAAATTCTGCTTGGAGAACTAACACCGTACGAAACCACCGCAAACTGAAAAAGTATTTTTCAAGTACACACAGAAAATAAGACTTCCTATGTAATTAACTGAAATACCCCAAATAAAGTCAAATAGACTAAATTAGTTGTTTAACATGCTTCGGTTGCAGTAAAAATTGTTAAAAAATTGTAAATACTAATTAATTAATGCAAACTAAATCAATAACACTGTTCATGCGCTTCCACAAAAAACTTTTTTTCAGATAGCAATTTTAGTAATTTATGGTTCTGACATGAACGATTTCTATTAGTCTTCTACCAAAAGGTCAAAAGGTTGTAGCTACATATTATAATAGTTATTGAAAATGGCCTCCTTTAGTTTGTAAACGTAACATTATACGTCTTCTTATATTATGAAGAATGTCTTAAAGATACTAACCCTATCCAAATAGAAAGAGGTATGAGACAAGAAGATATTATTTCTGCAATGCTATTTACGAACTTAGTGGAAGGCACCTTTACGACAATAAATTGAGAAGCACATAAACAGAAAACATGTGCCACACCTAAGCAGTCATTGAATATCTACATCTTAAACACAAATCAGCCATGACGGAAAGCCGCAAAAGGAATAGCCAAACAGGAGAATAGGATTGGTGTGGGCAACTGAAGGAAGCATTTAAGTCAAATTACCCACAAGAAGTGGAAACAAAAGTTTACCACCAATGCTTCCTTTCAATACTTACCAAATTTGTATAATGTGAAGGTGGCACAACGACACATGGAAAGTCTCGTGATAAAACTGCTAGATAAGAAAACTAACGTGTGGGATATGGTAACACTTATCCCTAGTCCAAAGTGACAATATATCGGGCAACTGATGAGGAGACAGATGGAGCCGGAAGGTAATAGAATGAAGGCCGCAAACAGGAAAAAAAATGATTTCAGGCAATTTATCCGCGGCTGCAGACAAAACAATATACATTTGAATGATAATGTTTCGGGATAACGAAAGGTGATGTAGGTTATTCTGCTTAGAAGTTAAAATAAAGAAGTGAATTTAACGACCCTTTCAATGAAAATCAGACGAGCGTCGCAACAGCACTCACAGAAATGCTGGACCAATTAATTTTTATTTACCTCGGATCTCTATTTGTAACTAGGGGAGGTGCGAAAAGGCAACAAAACAAAGATACAGGTGATGAAAGTTGTGGTATATTCCAATTTCTTGTACATCGTACAATTATGGACTATGTAGGCAGGAGATAGCCATAGCACTGGCACGCCTTCGAGATGTGGTGCAGGAAACGGATGTTACGAGTACCATAAACAGCTCACAGAACTAACGCCGCAATACTAAACGAATTGAACATTCGCGACAGACTATCCACCATTTGTAGAACGAATATGGGTGTATTTTGGACACATTATTGGCCAATACAATAGGAACTTAGACAAATTGGAGTACAAGGCAAGGTAGAAGGAAAACCGCCCAAAGGTAGCTTTCTTCAAACAAATCTCACAAAGAAAGGCAGATAAACGGCTAGAATGGAAAGGAAGAATTGGCAACTGTGCATTAGCAATGAGAAAAACGAGGAAGAAGAAGGTGGAAAGGAACAGAACATGTACAGAAAAAAACCTTCCACGTCTATAAAAGTAGTACACAGTATTATAATGTGCTTTAAATAGTTCAAGGAATATTGCTTTACATCATTATTGAATATAGTCAGAAGAACTGCTACGGGAATTTACAAAATATGTGCACGCAAAGACCCTTATAGGGCAAAATCTCAAATATCTGTTTAGTTGGGTTGAATTAAAATTGAACATTTAATACCTAGGCAATGCATACGTAACTTAAATACGTAAAATACGTAAATACGTAAATATTTAATTCTATCCACAAGCTATACGTTTTAAAAATAAGTTAGAGACGAGTTTTACCTTCTGCAGCCAATTTTGTCAAAAATTTTCTGGAGTGTACTGATAATTTTGCAAAATTTTAAAACTCTTAAAAATTTATTAAATACTATAAAACTTACTTTTGAAGCTTGAATCAGAATCAGTGACAAGTAGAAGAATACGGTGAATATCATTATATTTTCCCTTCCCATACTTCAATTATATTATTTTCAACAACAATGTAAAAAAAAACGTCAGTGGTCGCTTGATATCATATTTCAGAGTAACGAAATGTATTTGATCTCGACAATACAAATACTTGCTCATAATATGTATGATCGTTAGATACCTTACACGCTATGTTAAAATGTTCATCACGACAGTGCTGTGATCGTCACGGAAGTATTATAACAATGTGAGCCTTTGGTGGAAATTTAAATTAGCAGAATTATTATACTTCTCTATGAAATGTAGGCTTCCACAATAGACACAAGTAGCTAGAAAATAATCATACAATAGCGAAAACACATAATTCTCATATAAATTAAGCTTCCCTATCTTTCCATCTCCAGGGCTGTGTACGCTGTTGTTTGCTTACTTCGACCGTGTCAAACAAAAACTTAAATAACAGTTCAAAATAGGAAGTTGACTACATATTCTCATGTAAAATTTAACTAACGGTGTGTATTTTTCTGTTCGACAGGATACATGACGAATGAAGTTTGGATAATAATCATTTACATACAGTGCTTCCCAAAAGTAATGGATAAATTCTATAAAATTGTTGAGAAAAATATTTCAAAAAATGCTCGGACACGTTGATTTTTATTTTTAAATTATCATTTAGAGATGTAATTTTCAACCGCCCACCCCACTCCTCAACACTTAAGCGCTAGCAACTTCAATTTTAAAAATTCAAATAGAAAAGTACCCCTTCTGTTAGCTTTCTTTATGTTGAATACATTAAAAAAAAGTTTTTCAAAATCGGTTAATAAATAACGGAGGTATTTACCAAAATGAAATCAAATGAAAGTGCCAATATTCGAGCAGGCGCTGATACGGCTCTAGTAGCGAGTGGTAAAAACAATTGAAAATTGTTCATAATTGAATGCCAAACAAAATTTATTAACAGTACTTAGTGGAGTGTGTGTTAATTCTCCAACGATTAAAGAAATAAGATACCAATAATGAGACCTACTGAAGGCTAAAGAATTGAATTTTTAATGAAAAAATTGTTTTTAATTCAGATGTTTTACTTCTTAATTTCTCAAAACCCATCGCAATGTTTACAGGACGTACTGAAATTTATCGTTCTCAGTACGTCTTGTAAACATTGCGATGGGTTTTGAGAAAACAAGAAATAAAACATCAAATTTAAAAAAAAATTTTTTTAATTATAACTTCTTTTCTTTCGCCCTCAGGAAGTCTCATTATTGGTATCTTATTTCTTTAATCGTTAGAGAATTGTAGGAATGACGTGGTAGAAGCACAAAATGTGTGGCCGTACCGTAATAACACGCAGTTTTCATGGCATGAATCAGAAGTATCTTTGGTATTCCGTTGATGCACACGCTTTGGATAAACAAATTGATATTGAAATAGTAATTATATATTATATATTATTATTGTTGAAAAATAATAAAATTCGGTTGTTACGACAGCACGTCATGTGACAGCAAAATACATACGTGCTGATTTTACATTTTACTACATCCTGCAACCTCACCAAAGTATGCAACGATCAGACATTTCATGAATATACAAGTAGTTATAAAGATTAAATCGAAGTAGTTATTCTAAAGTACAATATATTATAACCTGCATTTTTATACTGTATATTGTACGGGTGAATCGATTAGTGAGTAACTGAAACATGAATATAAAAAATATAATAGTGATGCTTTTGCACTGTTTTAGTTATTTTCAGATAGAAAATTTGAAGGTAACTACTTTTTGATGAATAGATTACTAAAAAATGTAACAGCCTGTCCAATAATTTTTCCAAGATTATCCATAGAACTGGCTTGGTCGTATTATAATTATGAGAAAATTTAGTCCTAGTCATATCGCTTCTTCTTTCTTTGTCTTGTAGTAATTGTGTTTTCTTCATACGTTGTTTGTTTCCTTCTGTATTACATGACAAATAAACGTTCGGGTCAACCCGCTATACGAAGTTATAATTTCCTTTTCGACTAACACGGGGAGGAAGGGTGTTCATGGACCACGGTTTCCGCAAAAAAATCAATATAAGTGGGTGCCACATTTTTAGGACACAGCTAAAGGAAGATACTCATGGAAAGGCCAAGGTCCAACAGCTTCTTGGGAGTCAAACCTACTTTGTTGTACTTCCTCCTCACCTCAGCATTTCTCACAACTTACATACATAAAAGAAAGTATACATAAAACAGCAAATCATATTATGTTAATAAACACTGGTTATAAAAATATTAAATGAAAGGTTGCAACAGTTAGATGCCAAAAACATTCTAAATAAAACCATGGTAAATTCTATTTTAAATAGTATATATCGAATGGGTGTTAAAACGTAAGAACTTAACCTTAAAGGAAAGAATTGCGCTGTCGATATCAGCTGAGTTGACAACACGAACATAATTAATTGTTAAATTTACTATTCAATTAGCAACCGAAGGTTGCTTTATTTCTTCCTATCTATATCTATCTTCACTAATACTTTGGAATACTGATGATACTTATAATAATTCTGCTTCAGGGCAGAGAAAGCTGAAAAAGTCGACGTTCGCTCGGTCGATGTCCACAAAAAGGAGACACGTGTTGGGTGTATAAATTTCATTTGGGTATAGACTGTATATACTTTAGCGATTCAAATATATAAATGTAAACGCTTTCTTTAAATTGTATCAATATCTGAATAAAATCCACGATTGCCATGTGTTCATAACTAATTGAGAACTCAATGGCCTTCTTGGCTTCAGAAGGGTGAAAATACAGAGCAGACGTTTTTAATACGGGAGCGGATCGACAAAAACTCATGTGTGAGGGCAGGGACGGTTTTGGGATCTTGTTGGGATTGCATGGGTTATGCATGTACATAGTTAGCTATTTATTACAGTGCACTAGTGGTTGAATATTCTGGTATGTACCTACAATTAGGTAAAGAGTGAATGATGATCAGTATTGCTCGTGCTATACGAATGCGGTTATGATTGATAGCTCTTGGAGTTTGGCCTAGTGATATTGAAAGCTTGTACAAGTGTGACTAGTCATGAGTAGTTACATGAATTGCAAACCGGGGTCTTAGGCCCCAAAGTCCCTGTGTTACATGTTTTGCGCTAGACAATTCGCACGGTTCCCACAATGACATAGGTAAATTGGCACTTTAGGGACAACAGAGTTGCGAACCGAGGGCCTTTGGCCCCAAAGTCCTGTAATATATACGGTCCCGCTAACTCAACGTGTGGCGCAGAGGCATAAATGCATGGTATCCCTCCAGTATTCACACTGTCGAGGATGCACCAGTGCGACTGGTTTTTGAGGTGTTCAACTGGTATTAAAACAGAAGCGCACCAATCACGCTATAAGAAAAATCAAATGGATATCACTGGTTGATACCGTCAAGGTACACAATATTGCATGAGGTTGTGCATTAAAACCTTATCCGAAACAACAAAACTAGTTGATTTAAACGCCAAAATCTGTATAGTGCGGCGCAGAGTTTTTGCTGGAACGATAGATCTTTAAGGGAACGTTGAAAGGAGAGCAGAGTCCATTTTATACGTAACACACAGTATTCTGTAATAAACTATGACTCGTGTATGTCATAAATTCGTTGTTACCGTCAAGTTTTATTAAGAGGAGACGGCAGAATATTCAACTACAGGCAAATTTATACCCCACCCTAATTTCATCAATTTCACATTGGACAAATGCTTCCAAAGCTCATAAAGGCGATTTTTAACCCGCGCCTAATAATGACAACACGCTAAACAGTGACAACTCTCGAGATAATCGAGCGATTGCGTAAAGTGAGCTATTTACGAAGTAAAATAAATAATAAATTTACCAAAATTAATAACAGTTCTGAAGAACGAATACGTTTGCATAAATACAAACACCTAACATTTATTGTATGGAAAGCTAGCTACCGCTCCATGTTATGTTCTTTTAAAAATTTGCCGCTACATTTGAATTAATTTCGTAATTTAATTGCCGCTCCGTAGGAAATTTTAATTGCAGTTTTATGTTCGTTATACGTTATTTTGCTTTTCTAAGATTGAGTTATGTTGACAGTTACTTTTGTAAGTCGAAATGGCTGAATATTGTTTTTTTCGCTCCTGACCTTAGACGCTTCTGAGAATTTAAGTGCCAAATTGTTCTAGAACATTTTCACCATATTTCGAATTATGTTGCAATATTTTGGGGGTAATGCAGGTTACCGTTGCGAGAGTTCCGCAGTTGGCCTGAGATCTTCGCCAGACTCCGGTCTCCGAAATCCCATCAATCGCTGGGACCGTAAATAAATCGAGTGCTGCAAGTGCCGGCTTAGGGTTTTTCGATAGGTATACCTTGTGTAATTTTCCTTCCCTTGTTTTTCCATGGGGTAAAAACAAAATTTCGATCATTGTCGGATCTCATAGAAGTACGCTAGGATTTTAAATCCAAACTACAGGCAATTCATTGCGAATTAGCCCATTCTCTGTACCTGCACATTGTCACGCTGTTGCGACGGGCATCCACTTCATATCCAGTCTTCAAGGGTGTACTTGCGGATTTTTATCATCGTCCTGTGAACACTTCCGAATTGTGCCTGCTTAGCTATCGATTCCTGCATCAAAATTCAAGGTAAAGAACTAAAGTTTTGTGTTTAGGAAAAGAAATCTTTTACGCGTCAACTTGCAAAATTCAACGTCATTAAACCTTTTTTTTTATGTAACAAGAAGTGACCTTCAGTCGCCGATTGTCCTTTGTTGTATTACTAATTGTAAAAAAGTAATTTTATATATACTGTGTCATTCCTGTAAGCTCCAACGTCGCTGGCCGCGTAGTTATTTGGAAAATGTAAATGACGTACGCCAGCGGCGGCGAGCTTTTTTGTCTGGACGTTCAAATTAAAAACCTGTAATATGAAACTATAAAAAATCACCATTTGCTGTCATTTCTTTGTACATTTGTCATTTTTTAATAATTCAGTTATACGTCTGTTAAAATTTACTGCCTCTGTTATTATTGCGCACTCTGTATCTGTGTGTGTACGAACGTTGCAAGCTTTATATATATATATATATATATAGGAGAAGGCACAATAAATGTGAGTCCGATTCCCGTAAGTTGCTGGCTCTCGGCCTTCCACGAGGACCTACAATTAGCTGTATTTGGAAGATGGCGCCCACTAATTTTGACTTACTCTGTACACAACTAGAAAGATTTCGTCCCATTAACAATTTTCGTGAACTCCCCCCTACTCCTCTGAGCTAAGCTGCAGGCCTTTTCCACCTAAAAGGTTGCGGGTCGACGAAAAGCTCTTGTGGCCCGTAACATCCACATCCACAAGTTATGGAGAATTAAGATGACAATTGAAATATAATAATATACACAGTGTTCCATCTTAATGAAGCAAAAAGGTACTCTTTGAAATAAATTAAATTTACGTTGGTGTAAAAAACACGAAATATAATATAATTCATATTTGGTGGTTGTGTCGGTTTAGTACATCACTTGGCCACATAACTGCATAAATTCATTCTTAATTAATAGAATTAATCGAATACTCACATTTTCTAGATAAACACGGCAACGACTCTGAAGACGCTGACTTAAGAGCTTTAAGTATTTGGGACCATACATTAGTGATGATGGCAAATATGAAGTTGAATTAAATAACTTAATTACCCAATAATTGTGGCCAGCAGGTTATATGAACTGTAGAGACGTGCACGAAGATGTCTTTTTATGTTATATTGACTAAGCAAAAGCGTTCGATCGAGGCCAACACAGCAGGCTAATGGATGTACTACGAAATTTGGACATCGACACTAAACATATACAATGCATTAAAAAACTCTATTGGCATCAAACTGCAGAGGTCCGAACGAAAGATATAAGTACGGAAAAACTAAAAATACTCAGAAGCGTTAGCCAAGGTTGTGTCCTGTCTCCTCTATTATTTAACATATATTCTGAACACATATTTCAAGAAGCAATCGGTACTTTCAACAAGGGCATTAAAGTCAATGGAGTATTCATAAACAATATACGATTTGTTGATGACAAAACACTCACTGCTGATAAGGTAGATGACCTTCAACACCTAGTAGATAAAGTTAACCTACATAGTAAAGAATTTGGACTTAAAATTAACATCAGCAAAACCAAGTTCGTGATTGTAAGCAGAAGCAGAAGAGAATATGACAACGCAGCCATCCTAGTCGACAATACCCCCATAGAACAAATACAAAGCTTTAAACATTTCGGTTGCTGGGTTCATGAAGAATGGAACTCGGACAAAGAAATCAAATCTCCCAGTGAGAGAGCTCGCAATGACTTCTGTAAATCCAAAACATACTGAATAACCGCGGCATCAACACGCAATTAAGACTACGCTTTGCAAAGTGTTATGTATGGTCTGTATTATTGTAAGGCATGGAATTATGGACACTCAAGACTGTGACTATGAATAGGCTTAAAGCGTTCGAAATGTGGATCTACCGACGTCTTTAAAAAATCCTCTGGGTGGACCATGTTTCAAACCAAGAGGTTATAAGAAGGCTGCATAAAGAACGTAAACTACTTCTGAGTATTAAACGGCGGAAAACCGCTTACCTTGCTCATATAATGCGAGGACCTAAATATGAAATGCTCCAGCTCATCACCCAAGGCAGATTTGAAGGCAAACGCAGTTTGGGTAGAAAACAGATGTCATGGTTGAGAAATACAAGAAACTCGACAAGAATAAAAACGATTGGAGACTTAGTACGCATAACGGCTGATCAAGAAGAATATGAAAACGTCATTTCTAATCTCTTTCATGTGATCGCTAACATCCAGACGATTGATAGGCCGTAGAAGGAGAAGAAGAAGGTTATAGTATGTCCTAAGTAAGAATTTTTTAAATATGAACGAAGTCTGTAAGGAGCTAAAAATAAAGTGTATTGCACGGTCTTTGTGCCTAAGTTACTGTACGTAAGTTCCTACGTAAAATTGAAAGGACCATGAAACAACTGGTAGAATGAAGCCAACTTAGGTGATACGGGCATTTAGAACGAATAGACGAACTAACATACATAAAAAAAGCGTGGGGAGTAAAAATGTATGGGCAACGCCCAAAAGGAAAGCCGTGCACGAAGTGGAATAATGTTATTACGAAGTATATACAAGACAGAGGGATTAACTGAACCGAGGCGAAGGAAGACGCTCGTAACCGTAAAGTCTGGAAAAAGTTGGTGAACAACATTCCTCGACACCGCGTGGCGGTACAAGAGGTTCAGGATTGAAAATACAAGGACCTGTTGGAACAGAAACTAACCATAAAACTGGAAAAAGTTGATGCAACGAAAATTTTCAGCAACATTCCGCACCATATCACATATCTAAGGTGATGACGCATTATTTAAGAAAAAAAATCAGGTATCTGGACTGAGCAGAGAACTCACCGGATTTAAATTTAGTAGAAAATTTGTGGGCTATTGTTAAGGCAGGTTTCGTAAGAAGGATTGCACAACAATACAATACAAAACTAGGTGAACATATCCCATATTAAGAAAATTAAATTATCATATTTTATACTATTTTTTAAATTTAATGACTAATAAGTAATTAACTTACCTTTGCACTTTCGATCAGAATAAGTGAAAACCATATCAACAACATCACTTTGTATTTTTCTTTGTATCGTCCCATTGTAGATTTAAGCAATGACGTCTACTGGAAATCGTGCCTTCAAATAGCTGGTTAAATGTGAACTAGATAAACACGACAGTACGTTAAGTTTTCATGATTGTCATATTTTTCATGGTTGAATCATAATTATCATATAAATATAATGTATCTGTGACGACGCACGTTTTGTTGAATGAGATAACAAATACCAAAAATACTTATGGTTTACATAAACTGAAATAATAGACATATCATTAGCTTTCTGAAATTACCATCAGTAGCGTTAAAATTGCATCAATATAAGCAAACCATTTATCAATATCCATCAGTGCTGTGGCATGCTACCCCTCTAAAATAATTTAAGCAAATAAGTAAGTTAACACGAGGGATCTACCAAAGAAGGTATGTGATCTCACAGTTACTGGATTGTTCGTTGAGTTAAGGTCTCATCATAAGTTTAAACTTTAATCTTTTTACTAGAGGGACATTTGTAGGGTAAAGTTAGATGCCAAATGCGCAAGAAAGTGCTTGCAAGTTTTCCTAAATTATATGATTTACACCTTTTATATCAAAATCACTTGAATTAGTTAGCTCTGATAAAGAACGGAACATAGTT
Source organism: Limonius californicus (assembly GCA_014611495.1). Lineage (NCBI taxonomy): Eukaryota > Metazoa > Arthropoda > Insecta > Coleoptera > Elateridae > Limonius > Limonius californicus. The sequence continues at coordinate 7,912 of JABXWE010016791.1, read as the reverse complement.
GTTTCCCTCTATTCGCTGCTTCCGCAGTAGTCATTTCCTATATCTATTTTGTTATATGTTTTGTAGTATTAGTTGAGAAGGCTACTGTTATTTCCTTGAAGGCTTAAATTTAAAATATTTATAAGGGAAAATATATCTGACAAGTATGACAGTTTCGCAACCAATTAAAGTCGCTGAAAAATTTGATATGCTGTTTGTATCATATTTTAATTGTTTTTTCTATAAATTAGGTTCATGTTATTAATGGTTTCGCGGACCGCTTAGATTAAAGAAAAATAAATACTCGCAACAGAAATCGACTAACATGTTCACTACCGGCCGGTTCATATTTGAGCCATATGGTTTTCTCAAACCTACCAACGACTCATATGTGGGACGCTGGTGAATGTGTAGTCACTATATAATTTCTCGGTGAAGTCTACACCAACTGCATACATATTAAGTAGTGACCAATAGGAAGCTATGTCTCACACCTGTTACACGTGGTCTCAGGATCTGACTTGTTGTTTATAGGTTATGTTAACGTTTACATATGATGTGTGTACGTGAGTTCATCGCGTATTACTCATTTGAGATTGTTGAAAATAAATAATAGGTATGTATTTGTAGTTAATAATATTATAACTACGTATAGTATTAACATTATTATTAATAATTTTGTAGAATATTTTCGGTGAGTTTATTATAAATCGCTGGTCATCACGAAGGGCATGAAACGAAAACTGGCTGCTGAAGAATTGGAAGGCAAAATAAATCAAATACTAGAACATGGTATAAGTTCAGATGAATCTGTTTTTGATAGTGATGAATATCAAGAACCATATGATCATTCTGGAAGCAGCGTACATTTTTCAGATTCACATGAATCTGTTAGATCTGAAATTTTCAACTTAGAAGCTGAAGAAGCTACGAATGATCCTACTGAATGAGGGAATAATCAAGATCTTGTCATATATGATTTTATAGGTTCAGAAGGGGTTAAAGCCATTTCGAAAACGTTTCACCCATAGATGTATTTCTTACCTTATTTGATGATACATTATTCCACAAAATTGTGGGGTGGTCAAATTGTAAAGCTGTTAGAAAATCAAAAAATTTGAAGAGTAAATCAAGCATGTATGCTGGAAAAATATTAATACAACTGAACTAAAAAAATTCTTGGCTTGTGCATTGCAATGGGTAATGTACAATGTGAAAATGTGTAACGTTACAGAACATATTCTTGAAAATATCAGAAATTCGTATTATCCTGGGCGTGACTTATCAGTTAATGAAGCACTGCTACTGTGACTTGGAAGATTAATATTTAGGCAGTATATACCAAATAAAACTGCCAAATACGGTATGAAGCTCTATGAACCTAGCACACCGGATGGCTTCGCTTTAAATGTTATTATTTATTCTGGGAAAGGAACAGTTCAGCAAGAAGCACCAGGACATGCATTAAATGTTATGCAACTATTGCTAAAACGCGAATAACGTTTATTTAAGTGTAGATCTTGCTGAAGATATGCTATCACATAGAATACATATAGCTGACACTCTTCGAACAACGGAAAAAGTAACCCAACCAAATTTATAGGCAAAATATTGAAAAAAGGAGAATGTATACGGAAGAGACCAGGGAATATTGTTGTCGGAAAATGGAGAGCTGAAAGTTATGTGCTGGTCATTTCTACCTGCCATAAATTTGAAATCACGTCTGTGACAAATAGAAACGAAAAGTAAGAAATGCTACCAAATATTATGGCTAAGTATAATCAATCCATGTCTGGTATAGATAGGGCCGACGAGATGGTTTCATATTATTCCATCCCTAAAACAACTGTTTCCTATTTGTTAGATATTTACATTTGGAATGCATGTTGTTTATAGAAATAATCACGCAAAAATCTATTAGTTACCTAAAATTTAGAAATCAATTTTTTTTTATTTAATTAACAGTGCTTCGACTGCATTGGTCATTAGCACTTAATCTGTTGTACAATTATAAATCGTATAGGGTAAGATTCATTAAAAGCAAGTATAATATTTATAATAAATCTATTATCTTGGTCCTTTGGAATCCATTGGGTGATGGTGAATTTAGTAAGTAGAGTGAGTTGAGTAAGTGGAGCTTCCATCAGATTCAATAGATACGGTTTGCCCTTGGAAGAGTTTGTTTAATATCCGGGTAAAACGGTTTTTCATACTTTTATTTTTCAAATATGGGTAGAGGACATGCATCATATTTGATAACCCTTCAACGTCACTAGTGTAACCTAAAGCTACACTGTAAGGATCAGTTGCGCTATAGATATTCTCCATAAGGTTTTTGAAAAGGTCATAGGATAAGGGAAAGTCATTGTTTTGCTCGTTGATTTGATTTTCTAGGGGTTTTAGGTGTTCTTCAAGAATTTGTGCTATGTTGGGATTAGTTGAGGATAGCTTACATTTCTTCGGTATTCGAATGGGTTTTTTGGGTTCGGCGATTTCTGGAGCACCCTGGCTAGTGCTTAGAATATCTTTCGGAGTTTCACTTGATGTGCTGTTTGAAACCTGTCTTTTTAAGCCTTTGTTAGGTATTTGTTCATCGGGTGGTATTGTATTAGCCACAGGGCATTCTTTAACGCTATTATTTAAATTGTCTGCGTTATCGACGTTGTTCTGATCTTTTGTATTATCGATGGTAACGGGGCATAAGTATGCCAGATGTCCGGTTTGTTTGCATAAATAACAAGAAGTCGGGTTGTCTGATAAGAAAATTCTGTATAAAGAGTCCTCGTGTTGTATGAGAATAGTATCTGGGATTACTCGGCAATCTTCAGACACGTAAATTTGACGGGGAAAACTTAAAATGTGAGAGAATCCCTCATCTCCGAGGCCGGCGCGAAGAAATGTCATTGGTGATACTAATTTTACACCTTTTTCTTTAAGAGTATTTTCAATAACCTCGTGTGGTATAGTTGGGGAGACATTTGAAAGAACGATTCTTTTTGCTGGAGTTATCAGTCGCCGCAGCTTTAATCTGTGCTAGCCGACTTCAATTTCGTTGCATGTTAGTGTGATAAAGCGATCAACTATTTCCTTGCTTGACAAGTAGATACAGAACAGGCTATTGGAAATTTTGGAGGCGAAACGTATATGATTAGGATTAATAATTTTGGGTACTGATTTAATGTAATCTAGTTGTGAAGTTGTGATAAACCATCAATCGTGTCAATAATTATAGCTTGACTTCTTTGGGGACATACAGCGTGATGCGTACTGGCAACAGTAGAGAAAGTAGATTGGGTAGGCGTTAAGGTAGATACAGTTTGGGGAATGATATTAGGGTTCGTCATTTTGCAGGAGGGATGTTTAAGATAGAGGTCGGGGACAGGTATGGCATGTCCCCTATGTCACTCGCGCACAAGAATAATAACTATTCACAAAGTACTTTCGGATACAATCTTCACGTGTGAAAGCAGAAACGAGACTCCCAGAAATCAAATTGTAACTGCACTAATCACAAATTAACAGAATGTTAAAGCGAAAAGGATTACGAAAACTTCATATTACTTAAAGAAAGTAGAGTAGATAGTAAGATGCAGGGTATGCAGTCAGTACAAAAAGCAGATGCAAACATAGTACGTTTGCGCTTCAAGTACAGATGACAAGAAACAGCCAGTAGGACTGTACATATCCATGTTTTACTGTCTATCATAATATTATATCATAACTTGTGCTTTATAATTATTAACAAACTGTTCAATGTTCCTTTTTAGTTATTTTTTATGTTTTTAATTTTATAATACTTTATTTGCTTATTATTATTATTTTATTTCAGAAGAAAATTTAAATGTTTAGTTGTTTTTTTTCCTAGTATTTATTTTGCTATCAAATTCATTGGATTAATATTGTAACAAAAAAATTAATTTATTTCACTCCAAATGTTTTTTCCTGTACAGGTTCGAGTGAATATTGAGACTCATATGTGGGTCTATGGTTTATTTGATAAAAAAATGTCCCATATACGGGGTGAGTCAATAGGGCGTAATTCTTCCATAACTTCTGACATGTTAAAGCTACGGCTGCGATTCAAGGTTTAGGTGATTTAAATGACGAGAGTGCATATTTTAAAATTAGTTTGGATTATACAGGGTGTTCCATTTTGGAGGTACAGGAAGCATCGCAATTTTTTTAAATAGAAATACCTATTTTTTTTCTTCTGTATTTTGAAGCATCTTTAGTGTCCTATACAATGGTGCAATATTTTTGGAATTCGTTGGTGGAACAATTAAATAAAACATATTTTTCGAAAAAATCAGCGTTGGCAGACCAAATTCTTCAAATCTTTCGAGATTTAAAAATGGGCTTTTGCATAGGGGCAGAATAGGCCATGTTTTAATCCTTGCCTTTTGCAGAATTCGATTATCTTATACAGGGCGTAGTTTAGAAAACCACAAACTAAAGACACTTTAAGAGAGCCAAAACTCATTTTTTTCAAATGGAACCACCCATAAAAAAGTTCATAGAGGTGTGTATTTTATTTTTCTCCGCCACTTTTGTAAAACATGTCGTACGCCTAAATCACCCGTTTTTGAGGTATGGACATTTTTTAAAATTTTGGTGCTACACTACAATAATCAAGTTACCTGCATGGAAACAATCGCGGTGGGTCGGAAACGAATTCATGCCAAACGTCAAAGCGTGTCAAAGTTATTAATGTCAAAGTTTGGTTGCCACAAAGTTAATTAGTGGTAGGAAGAATGAACTTTCCTGAGGAAATAGAAATGGTATACACCCTGGGTGTTGGTGATAAAAACTGCTTTTTGGGAAGTTACATTATTTCAAAGAATTAACATAACAATAAACGTAGAACACAAAAACGATAACATTAGATAAAAGTTCATAAGAGATGTTCAAAATGTCTCCCGTTTTGTTCAATGCATAAGTGGATTCTTTCTCAGAATGAATTCCCGACAATTCTTAGTGTATGGGGCAGGATACTTCGAAAATCATTCCGTGTTCTTTGCTTCATATCGTCTCTTGTGGTAGGTGGAATTTGATATACTTGATCTTTGACAAAACCCCATAAATAAAAGTCCAATTTCGTAAGATCAGGTGATCTAGCTGGCCAATTAACTGGACCCCCTCTACCTATCCACCGATTAGGAAAAGTGTTGTTAAGGTAGTGCTGAACTTGGCCGCTGTAATGTGGAGGGTCGCCGTCATGTTGAACCCACAGTCTTCGTACAATATCTAAGGGTAAATCATCTAGATAATTTATAAAATGAAGTCGTTTCTCGAAAAACGAAGATAATTATTTCCATTCACACGTCTTTCAAGGAAATAGGGTCCCAGAACATATCCCCCAACAATGCCACCCCAGACATTGAGAGACCATCTGTGCTGGTGGTCCACAGTTTTTTTTTGAATCGCAGCCGTAGCTTTAACGTGTCAGAAGTTATGGAAGAATTACGCCTTATTGACTCACCCTGTATAAGACAGTCAATGAACATACAATTAACCGAACTATCCATAGACCTGTGCCCCACATATGTCATACTCAAAAATAATATAAAATCATATTTGTGGCTAAACCAAACTTAAATTCTCATATTGGAATTAGTTTTGCATATTACTGCAGAAAATATATTATTTGTGGGAGACGGTGCCCTTGTACATGTCGGTAGAGAACGTGTTAGAATATCCAGCCTTTAGAGCACTGGGCTCCCCTGTGGAAACCAAATCCCTCGATTCCTGATGGGCGGCCTACCCAGGCGCTTTAAATAATTGGGTACCTGCGTTCGAATGAGCAAGGAGTTAAAATGCGGTTGCTAATATTTGATGCCCACCGCATGACCACGTTTTATGAATTTGGATCGTGACAACCGGGTGTGAAACAAGGAAAGGGGATCTCAGGCCTTCCACCTTACGCGCCCAACTCCTTCGTAGGGTGTAGTGCCGCACCATTATAATTTATCTATGATATCTACAGCTCTGCAATTATATTGCACCAAATGTTCTAGCATATAGAGAAATATTATACAATGCGCTCGTAAAATGCCCACCCCCCTACTAATTTTAGGAGGCGAAACAACAGAAGTAAAACAATTGAAATAATTAATCTTTTTGTTCTGCCACTTTAATTCAGTTATTGTGTTTGCTCACGTTTGAATATTGAGTATTAAAACCGGTGATACTAACAATAATTATGGCGAATATTCGAACTATGCAGGAAAAAACTGAAAGCATTTAAGAGAACTTGTGCAAAAACACTGGAAGTTTGCAAAATAGGAAAAACCCTGGACGAGTCTCAATTTCAGAAGACAAACAAATTCAGATAGTCGGTGAAATGGTAGTACATTCTCAACAATCACATCACATGTAGCTGCGAAATGTGATGTATCGTCGATTACTGTCAAAAACTTTTTAAAACGGCGTAAGTTCCATCCATACAAAATAAAGATTTTACACCAGTTGATTGAAGATGATCTGGATAGACGCATAGACCATTGCAAGAAACCCATCCTATCTTCGCAATATCTGTTTTAGTGACGAATGTACATGTTTTTAAATGAGTTTGTTAACAGACAAAATGGAAGATAATGATGCGATGAAAATCCTCATATTTTCCGGGAAGGTCATACCCAATTTCAGCAAATATTGAATGTGTGTATAGGAATACTTGGCGACCATACCGTAGATCCCTTATTTATCGACGGAAACCTTACTGGGGAATCGTACTTAAACATGCTGGAAAATCTCATCCATCCGTTAATAGTTGGATTTGCTGAAAATAATCCAAACGAATTTGATATGGATATCATATTTCAGCAAGATGGCGCTCCTCCGCATTTTAGCAGAAAAGTTCACAATTATGTCAATGCAACGTATCCTCGACGATGGATTGGTCGTCCTAATCCAACAGAATGGCCTCCGCGATCCCCTGACCTGACTCCGTTGGACTTTTTTGTGGGGGTATCTTAAATCGAAAGTTTTTCAAACAGAAACCGATTCCATTTTGGATTTACAACGTAAAATAACAGAGGCTTGTGCAGATATCGGAGTTGAAACTTTCCAAAAAGTACGGGAATAGATACCTATTAAATAGCTTTTTTTTTGCCTAGAAGTTCAAGGAGCACACTTTGAACATTTATTAAAATATATTACTATTCAGTTTTTGTTGTATAAAATAAGTTTTGTTGTGTTTTAGAATCTTCTTGTACTCTTTCTTCATTCTTCAATGGTGAACATTTCGAAAACATACCTTTTTTGCTTTAATTCTTAGTTTTTTCCGTAAACTTGTTATTTTCAATCATCTGTCATTTTTTTCCGGATGAATAATTTTTTATGAAACTCAAGGATCAGACGGAGAATTAAAATACCTTTCAAATAAGTTGTCAGTCGACCCCCATTATCATTTAAAATTTAAATATATACTAGAAACTAGTCGTTCAAAAGTTTGTAGGAGGGGAGGACATTTTACGACGCACTCTATACATAATATAAATCTACATTCTTAAAATTTTAATAATTAATAGATATGTATTGGTGCGGTATGTGGAATAAAACTGAAATTTGCATATAAGTTTTGAATTTTGGTTAACCTAAATCATGAGCACGAATGTAATTAATAATACCAGTTAATCATCATTCAGTGTAGCATTTCGCTGATGTTTGATTTTTAAAATGCCTTTTTTCTATTTCGGTTTTATAAAGCCGTTCTAAGCGCACTGTTTTAGCTTAAAAACAGTACGTTAAGGAGCCCTATAATCGTACTGTTTTTAGTTTGTTTTTTTACGATGTTGGTAGTTCGATTTGAATTTGAAATGTCAGTTTCAGCCACCTGTCAGTGCTGCCATAAGTGTTTATAAAAACTCCCTAGTAATCGATTTGACGTAAAATTTTCTACAATAAATTTATTTAAAATTTACCTTAAACTTCC